>JAPDDL010001463.1:0-197583 GCA_027422435.1 Schizopygopsis pylzovi
TATCATGGTGTTGATGATGCATAACAAGTTTTGTTTTGATTCATCAAAGTTTGGCCGAGATACAGCCTCTGAACCAATATTGGGTCAACCTCGTTAAGTTCAGAACATCATAACTTTTGAACAAAGATGACTAATTTTTTTTTGTTTAGCAAGTTCTGTTCAGCTCAGTCCAAATATCATCTGAGCCAATTTTGAGAAGAATTGGATCAATTTTCAAGGAGGAGTAGCGATTAGACTGAATACTGTACTTTTCAAAATGGCCGCTACTGTAATGGGTGGAGTCTTACTGTAAGCTATTGCATGTGATCAGTATGATAAGAGTAATCAGGTGTACTAAGTTTCATTTTTCTAGACTTAGGGGTTCACGAGTTATAACCATTTCAATGTTGAATATTTGAACTGGTGGTGGCGCTATAGAGGTGGTCTTCGAGACCCCAAAGTTGGTCAGATCACTATTTATGACCATACCTAAGAGTGTGCCAAATTTCATTATTTTACCATGTTCCCTTCATAGGGCTGCCATAGACTCCCATTGGACGAATATAATAATAATAAAACATACAATAGCAATAGGGGTCTAGCCCTTCGGGCTCGGCCCCTAATAATAATAATAAAACATACAATAGCAATAGGGGTCTAGCCCTTCGGGCTCGGCCCCTAAATATAGCTGCAAGCAGCAATGCCGGGGCCAAGCCCAGGAAGAGCGGTAAGGGCGGCGCAGAGCAGGAAGAGCAAAACGGCAGAGACAGAATATACATGGAAAAAACAGATAGGTTCAGAAGTACAGAAGTTCAAAAATGAACAGAAGTTCAGACGAGAACAAACTAACACATGGTTCTGATTAAAGACGAACATGCACGGAAGATCCGATGACTGGGACAAAAGCAAAGGTCAAATTAATAAAGTTGATCCACAAGGGTTTCAAACCCACTATCAGTCATGTTCAAGGGCAGCAAATTAACAGAGTGAGCTACCCAGATGCATGTTCAACAGACTGCCTTGGAGAGGTTCTTCAAAAAAAAGTTCTTCAGCATTTTAACAAGCACAATAAGTTAATGGTAACGCAGCTTATCATTAACTGGACAGCTTAAGAGTCACATTATCCGTGTCAGACAAAGACCATTAAACCAGACGGTAACTGCTTTTTCAGATCGTTGGCACATGTGATATGTGGAAGTGAAGACGAGCACTTGAAGATTCGCCGTGCAGCTGTCAAACATCTGAAAATTAATACTTCGCTATTTGAGAGGTACGTGAGAAGTGAATATTCTTCGGTAGAAGATTATTTGACACGATCTAGAATGTTTTATTCTGGCACATGGGTAACAGAAATTGACATATTTGTTTCGGCTGATCTTTTCAAAACTACCATAATGACTTTTAATGATGGCCGATGGAATGCACACAAACCTACTGGAGAGGTATTTACACAGAATGTGATTTATTTGAAACACTGTAATGGTAATCATTATGAAGTGGTGACATGTGTTAAGCATAGAGATCGAGATGGTGTTTGTGCAGGAGCATGTGGACATGCAGTGTCAAATGAGGTCAGCAAGCCATGTCTGCGAAAAAGAAAGGTAAGCGATGCTGTAGAATGTCCTTCAACAAAGAGGCATCGGGAAAGATATTGCAACGACAGTGAGTATAGACAAAAACAACTGAAGTACAAGAAGGCAAAATATGGTAATGACCCTGATTACAGGAATACAAATCGTAATTGTTCAAAAGATTATTATGCAAGCAATGTTCAGTTTCAGAAATTGGTTTGTCTCTATTCCCAGGTGAAGTACAAGAGTGATGTAGTCTTTCAAGGAAGAGTGCGTGAGTATTCGAAGCTAAAATATCGGCAAAACCTGGCCTTTAAAGCAAGAGTGGGGAAGTATTCGAAGACAAAATATCTGCAAAACCTGGCCTTTAAAGCAAGAGTGGGGGAGTATTCGAAGAATAAATATCTGCAAGACCTGGCCTTTAAAGCAAGAGTGGGGGAGTATTCGAAGAATAAATATCTGCAAAACCTGGCCTTTAAAGCAAGAGTGGGGGAGTATTCGAAGAATAAATATCTGCAAAACCTGGCCTTTAAAGCAAGAGTGGGGGAGTATTCGAAGAAAAAATATCTGCAAAACCTGGCCTTTAAAGCAAGAGTGGGGGAGTATTCGAAGACAAAATATCTGCAAAACCTGGCCTTTAAAGCAAGAGTGGGGGAGTATTCGAAGAAAAAATATCTGCAAAACCTGGCCTTTAAAACAAGAGTGGGGGAGTATTCGAAGAGAAAATATCTGCAAAACCTGGCCTTTAAATCAACAGTACGTGAGTATTCTGTGATGAAATACCATAAAGATGTGAACTTTCGTGCAAGTACAATACAAAAAGGTTGTGAAATCTATGCAAGAAAGAAAGAACAAAAAGACATTGATGTAGCTATTGATTATTTTAGACAAGAAGTTAATACTGGTCCAGAGTTTGTGTGCTCTGTCTGTCACCGTTTACTTTTCAGAAAGCAGGTTATTGAATGCAAAACGGAATGTTATGAAGACAGAGGAGAAAAAATTGCTGCTTTGGGTAGAAGATGTATCACAACTAAATATGTGCATGTTTGTGATGACAAGTGTAACATGTCTTCTGCTTATTCTTCAAGGTGCAAATTATGGATTTGTTTAACTTGTCATAGAAAAATCCTTGGTGGAAAACTGCCAGAAGAGAGTGTTGCCAACAACATGCATTTGGTGGACGTTCCAAATCAACTGAAACGTCTCAACTCATTGGAACAACATCTCATTGCACGTAACATTCCTTTTATGAAATTACTCTGCCTTCCCCGTGGTAAACAACATGGATGCCATGGACCTGTAGTCTGCGTTCCAGTTAATACCACAGACGTGTCCAATATCCTTCCACGAAATGAATGTGATGACCAGATGATAAGGATCAAACTGAAACGAAAATTAACTTACAAAGGGCATTATGAGTACAAGTATGTACACACTGATCATGTTAGAAATGCTCTGAAATATTTGATCAGATTCAATAAGTGCTTTGGAGATGTGGAGATTAATGAGCAGTGGATTAACTCTTTGAATGAACCCAAAGAGAACGTTGATGAAAAGGAGGAACAAGATGTAGTTGAAAAGATAGATGAAAATGACCCTGATGAACAGCCAGAGGAAGACTTGACCTACATCAAAGAGCAAAGTGGTCTTTTGTCAGACACGTCATTGCAACCTGTGGACATCGGTTCAGAAGTAATTGATCAGCATTTCCAGGATGTATTAAATCTGGCACCAGCTGAAGGTAACAGTCCTGTTAGCTTGTTATCTGACAAGTCAAATGAAGCAAAATGTTTCCCAGTTCTCTATCCAACTGGTGGTCCAACGTTTCATGATAGGAGGGAGGTAAGAATTACATTGTCACGATACTTGAATGCAAGAATCCTCAATGCAGATGGACGTTTTGCACGGAGCACAGACTTCATTTTTTATGCACAGTATTTGTCGGAGCTTGATCAAGTTGTATCTAATGTTTCAATTGCTTTACGCAAAGGATCTGACAAGAGTTTGACACAATTAACATCAGATATGCTAACAAACCCAGATTCGTTGTCTAAAATATTGAGTTTTGATGAAGGATACAAGTTTTTGAGACCAATCCGTGGAACGCCATCATATTGGCAGTCTACTCAAAAAGACCTTTTTGCGCTCATAAGACAGCTAGGCATTCCGACTTTCTTTGCATCCTTTAGTTCTGCAGATCTCAGATGGCCGGAAATTATCAGTACCATTCTTAAACAGGAAGGGAAAAACCTAAATGCAAATGAACTTGACTGGTCTGAAAAATGTGGACTGATAAGACGAAACCCAGTTACTGCAGCAAGGATGTTTGATCATAGATGGCATTGTTTTCTGAGAGATGTAATCATGTCTTCAGCTCAACCGATCGGGAAGATAATAGATTACTTTTATCGTGTAGAGTTTCAACAGCGTGGATCTCCTCACGTTCATTGTCTGTTTTGGGTTGAAAATGCACCAAAGTTAAATGAAGACAATGAAGACAATGATGCTTTGGTTGCCAGTTTCGTTGATCATTACATCACTTGTGAGACCCCAAGGGAGGATGAAACTGAACTGTTTGAGACTGTCAACGGTGTTCAGAAACACAGTGTCAGACATTCAAAGACGTGTCGTAAGAAAAGGACAGTCTGCAGGTTTAATTTTCCACGGCCCCCATCTAGTCGTACCTTTATTACAAGAGGTGGTAGTCGAGATGATTTAAAAAGCGGTGATGGAAAAGATGCTGCAAGTACAATTTTAGAGAAAGTCAAAAGGGCATTAGCACATTCTGAAACGACTTATGATTCAACAGAAGATTTTTTTGAGTCCATTGGCATTAATCAGGCTCTCTTTGAAAAGGCATACAAACAGTGTTCCAAAAAGAAAATGGTTGTCCTAAAAAGAAGTCCAAAAGACGTCTGGGTGAACCAGTATAATAAACATTTACTGCGTGCCTGGCAAGGCAACATGGATATCCAGTATGTCACAGATGCTTACTCTGTAGTGGTTTACATTATTAGTTATATTACAAAAGCAGAACAAGAAATGGGACTGTTGCTGCAACGTGCACAAAATGAAGCCATGAATGGAAATCTTGAAGCAAGAGCATCACTAAAAATGCTTGGGAGTGTATATCTTCACAACAGAGAAATTTCTGCTCAAGAGGCAGTGTATCGACTGACAGGTATGCACTTGAAGGAACGTTCTCGTAAAGTCCAGTTTATTCCAATTGGATTGAACCCTGTAAAGATGAGTTTGCCTCTTCGAGTTATCCAAAACAAAGATGGTCAGTCTGGTGAAGAAACCAACTTTTGGATGACTAGTCTTGTTGACCGGTACAAGAATAGGCCTAACACTCAAGAGTTTGAGATTCAGTGTCTTGCAAGTTTTTGCTCTGAAAACAGGATATTGTCGAAATCAGAAGTTTCTTCACAAAAGGCCTCAGAAGACAAGGTGATTAAGCTGAACAACAACTGTGGCTATATGATGAAGAGAACTCGAACTGAACCTGCAGTTGTCAGGTATCCAAGATTTTCTCCAAAAAAAGATAGTGAAAAGTACTTCCATTCACTGTTACAACTTTTCTTACCACATTACGAAGACTGGCAGCTCAAGCCTGAGAATTTTACCACTTATGAGGAATTCTACAACAATGGTGCTGTGAAATTTGGAGGTAATGTGACAGAAGTCAAATGTATTGTTGATGCTAATCGAGCGCTGTTTGAAAAGGAAAGTGACAAAATGGATCGGGCTCAACAGCTTTTGGAGCAGGGTGTTAATTTGGAAGATGCTTGGGCTGCATTATGTCCTGAAACGGAAAAGGAACGTCTTGAATGCGTAGAACTAAGGAAGAGCAATGTAATTCCCAATGAAGATGATCCTGAGTTTTCTATTCCAGATCTTGTAGCTAACCCTCAAATTCCATACCGTATTGAAAGCAACCGTGCTGGAATGTCTAGAGATGAGGCGTTATGTTTACTAAGATCATTAAATGCACAACAATCTGCAATCTTTTACAAAGTGCGGAAATGGTGTCTAGAGAAACTTCTTGGAGAAAACCCTGAACCATTTCACTTGTTTGTTACTGGTGGAGCAGGCACAGGGAAAAGCCATTTAATCAAAGCGATATACTACGAGTCTTCCAGACTTTTATCTCAGTTGTCTGACAACCCTGATGATAGAAGTGTGATTTTAACTGCATCAACCGGAGTTGCTTCCTTCCACATTGGTGCTTCTACAGTCCATAATGCTCTTTCCATAGGTGCTAATGTCAAACTGCCATATCAGCCACTAAGCGATGACAAAATAAATTCACTTCGTGTTAAAATGGGAGGTTTGCAGATTATGATCATTGATGAGGTATCCATGGTTGACCATCACCTTTTGTCATATGTTCATGGGAGGTTGAGACAAATTAAGCAAACTGGAGACTACTCCATTTTTGGAAAAGTCAGTTTGGTCTGTGTTGGTGATTTTTACCAGCTTCCGCCTGTCAAGGGAATTCCCTTGTATGTTGATCCAAAAGGAGTGAATCTTTGGGATACCAACTTTGAAATTGCCGAACTAACACAAGTTGTCAGGCAACAAGATGCATCTTTTGCTGAAATGTTAAATCGTCTTCGAGTTCATAAAAAGAAGGAAAGTCTAAGCCCAAGCGACGTTAACATGTTGAAGCAACGTGAAACAGGTGAAGAATGTGAAGCTATTCATATATTTCCTACAAATGCTCAGGTTGATGAATACAACGTTCAGAAACTCCATGAGCTTTGTCCTGAGGCAATCACTATTCGAGCTAGAGATTTTGTGAGAAACCCAGAAACTGGAAGAATAGAAGCTAAATGTGGATTTCATGCAAAAGTGTTCAACTCATGTTTGGATAAATGTGTATCCTTGGGTGTTGGAGCGCGAGTAATGCTAAAGAAAAATATTGCTGTTTCTGATGGACTTGTCAATGGAGCTTTTGGCACAGTTGTCCACATAAGCAAAAAACAAAAATATGATGATGAGGATGACTTTCCATCAGCTATTCATGTGGAATTTGATAATCCAAATGTTGGTAAAATTCAAAGATCGACGCAACGACAGATATTTTCCCCAAATTCTACGGTTATTGAAGTGGAAGATCAAGTCACAAACGATGGTGGTTTAAGACGTCAATTTCCACTTAAATTGGCATGGGCATGCACCGTTCACAAAGTGCAAGGACTCACAGTAGACAAAGCGGTTGTCTCACTTAACAAGGTATTTTGTCCGGGACAAGCGTATGTTGCACTGAGTCGTGTGAGAACCCTCGATGGACTAATAATTAATGACTTCAAAGAGTCTGCCATATATTGTAATGAGAAAATCGACTCCGCTATGAAGACCATGCTCCGACTTAATTTAGAAAATCACAGTGTCATGAAGACACCTGATAGGTTTACACTTGCTCTTCATAATGTACAAAGTCTTCGAGCTCATGTCCAAGATATTCAAGTTCACAGACAGCTAATGAATGCGGATTGTATCTGTTTAACTGAAACTTGGCTAAAAGTTGAAGACGATGTGCAGATACCGGGATTTGTTTTTAAGAACAATCCGAGAGCTAAGTGTTATGACGAGAGCACTCCACTTTTCACTGATTTAAAACGACAAAGAGGTGGTGGAGTCGGAGTATTCTGTTGTGAAGGCATTCATTTTAACGTCATCATTCCAGAACCTTGTAACTTGGAATGTCTATACTTTCAAGTTCCACATATAAGTTTGAAAGCTGCTTTGCTGTACAGGCCTAATTCATATCCACTTGACATGTTTCGACAAAATATGCTGCATGTTATTGATGAGCTGGGGAAACATTCAGGCAAGAAACTAATTATGGGAGACTTCAATGAGGACATCTTGACATCATCTACAATTGGAACATTAATGGAATTACATGGATACAGTCAACATGTGCAACATCCTACAACTGAAAAAGGAACGCTGATAGACCATGTCTATGTTAAAGATGCAGAAAACGTTTCAGTCGAAATCGTGCAAACCTATTATAGTTACCATAAGGCAGTACTGATACAGGCAGGCAGGGAATGATTGTGACGTACTGAAATGATTATAACTGCATTCTCTTTTCTTTTCGGTACCCTTACTGTGCAATGTTCATTCTGAGATTCCAATGGGTATACAACTGGAAAGGTGTATAACTTGAGACGGTATGTTCTTAGACTATCTATATCTAAATGACTCCAATAATAATCCATCAGTTGAATCTGTACAGATGTTGCATATTATCAATGAAGGTCTATCTGACGGAAATCGGTTTTATTTGTGAAACACACTGAAATTAGAAAATTGTATAACTGTATTGGCTGTTTTGTTTTTTTGTCCATACTATGTGAACACTATCCTGAGATTCCAAGATTCACAGAGTCCATTCAATCCAGCCTCAAATTCATCCCAGTGATCTTCTTTCAAAATATCCCATAATTGCTCTTTCTTGAGCTAAATTGTATTCAGCCAAGGTAATTGTAGTGTTTAATTTGTATTCAGCTTTATTTGCTTGGATTATTTTTTTTTTCTTGTTTTTAACTGACATCAAGTATATTACAACGTATTTTGTTAATCTAATTTTGGTTATATCCTAAGCCATCCAAACAATAGTGGATGCTTCCCAACATCATAGGAAGCATTTACAAAGACTGCCTGCATCCATCCAGTTGTCTCCTATTATATCAGAATTAAGTAAAGGGAACAACACCAAAAAAGTCAAGATTGACTAAAATGCACAAAGGTAAGTTGACTCGGGTGTGCCTGGTTACTTTGTAACTTTGTAAACTTGGTGGTTTGAAATGTAGTGAGCTGTGTTAAAGGCATTACTAAATTAATTATCTATATGCAAGTAACCACACATACTTTTCACCTACTAAAAATATACTTTCAGATTTATGCATCAACTCAATATTTACTGTCCACTGCTCTCAAAACGTGAGTGTAGAGACTGTCTAGATTAGTTGCAAAATGTTTTTGTTTTGTAAAAGTTGTACAAGCAGTTGATTTCCCATGAATGTATTTTCAGATTTCTGCAATAAGCTACACTTGCAACTTCCTCATCCATTGATTATTTGCTCAATGAGCTGTTTTATAAAGAAGCACACAACTGATAAAAAGGTAAATTTTAATTGTATAATGTCTGCCGAACTGTAATTGACTCCTTTCCTTAAGCGCTGTTTAACCTACTAACAATACATTTTCAGGTTTGTGCATCAAAACTCAAGATCTACTGTTCTCAAAAGGCAAGTGTAGATTCGTTATGATCCTTTGCTCCATTTGCTGGTTTTATAGAGAAGCATACAACCGATAAAAATATACCAAATGTCAGAAATTTAAACACTCTTCTTAAAGCTTTAATGTATAAACTTTCAGACTTGACACAATTTGGCATCACAGGAGTTTGTGGATCTGAAAAAAAAAAATCACCAATGGAAATATCCACTACTGACAAAAAGGTAAACTAATGGTGTCTGCATTGATCACAATGTTTTTGTTCAATTCTTCACTTTTATCAAGCAGTTAATGTTCAATTTTTTTTCTTCTTCAGATTTCTGAAATGCCCTGAAGTCATAACTTCCATATTGACATTATTTGCTCCATGAACTCCTATAAAGAAGCACACATCTGATATAAAGGTAAATGTAATAGTTTGCTTAATGTTTCAGACTTGATAGGCTTCCCCTCAAGGATTACTTAATCTATGAACCATACAATTTCAGATATGTTCAACAACCCTGTAACTCCAGTCATAATCAGAGCTCTATCAACTAAGCAAATGTCAAATGACAAAACTGTAAGCTAATAATATATTTGTTGCAAACTGTTTGTTGTGTAAAGTTTTTAATTTTATCAAGCAATTGACACACCATGAATGTTTTTGTCCCGCAGATTTCCAAAACACACAATAGTCATAACTACGAAGAAACCATGCATATTCAATTAATCTAATGTTTCTGAAGTTTTCGTGCATTGTCATAATTTTAACTAGCTTCTGACCCTCATGATGGGAGTCCAAGATCCATACATTTCCTAACTGTATTCAAGCTCACAAAAGGTAGAATAAAATATGCTTATTAATCATAAGTTGATACTAATTTGACAATTTTTTTTGATTTTCTGCTTCTCTTTCTTAAGGTGAAGACTAAACCATTGTCGACTATCAATTCAGAAAATGTCCCAACAAAACTCTAAACTGATGCAGGCAGTCAATGGTCAATTTTTTTTTTTTTCAGATTTCTGAAATGCCCTGAAGTCATAACTTCCCTATTGACATTCTTTGCTCCATGAACTCCTATAAAGAAGCACACATCTGATATAAAGGTAAATGTAATAGTTTGCTTAATGTTTCAGACTTGATAGGCTTCCTTTCAAGGATTACATAATCTATGAACTATACAATTTCAGATATGTTCAACAACTCCAGTCATAATCAGAGCTCTATCAACTATGCAAATGTCAAATGACAAAACTGTAAGCTAATAATATATTTGTAGCAAACTATTTGTTGTGTAAAGTTTTTAATTTTATCAAGCAATTGACACGCCATGAATGTTTTTGTCCCGCAGATTTCCAAAACACACAATAGTCATAGCTACGAAGAAACCATGCATATTCAATTAATGTAATGTTTCTGAAGTTTTTGTGCATTGTCATAATTTTAACTAGCTTCTGACCCTCATGATGGGAGTCCAAGATCCATACATTTCCCAACTGTATTCAAGCTCACAAAAGGTAGAATACAATATGCTTATTAATCATAAGTTGATACTAATTTGACAATTTTTTTTTGATTTTCTGCTTCTCTTTCTTAAGGTGAAGACTAAACCATTGTCGACTATCAATTCAGAATGTCCCAACAAAACTCTAAACTGATGCAGTCAATGGTAAATTTTTTTGGTTTTTAATGGTTTATTTATTTATATATATATATATATATATATTGGATGGATGGCTTATATTATATTTAGCCTGTGTCAGCCAAAGGAGGATGGCCTGCCCCTGCTGAGTCTGGTTTCTCCCTACACCACTCTGCTGATGATGCTCCACAACTCTGCCCTAGATGCTCTTCACTAATTTAGGGAGTTTTTCCTTGCCACTGTCGCTGTTTGGCTTGCTCACTGGGTATTAAGGCACACTATTTTCAATGTAAACAGAGTAAAGTCTTTGTAAAGCACTTAATAAATAAATGATGGATTAAAATATACATTTTGTCATTGCTACCATGCACTTCCATTTATTCTATAAATGTCCTATTCGTTGAATTATTTTACATTGACCATATGTATAATGTTAGTTTTGTTCCCCACAAAATCATTTGGTTTCTTAAAAAAATACCTCATCAGTGAGAGCACAATTCTTATCACACTGTGCCACATAGCGTATACATGATACTGGACAAAAATAATTTTAAAGTAATTTAACATGCTATTATATTATTCAAAGTCTTAATGTACATCTTTATCTTTGCTTTCAGTTTATTTATTGATTGCAGTATCATTAAACCTGACATTGAGGGGAAATCGTTAAACTATATTTAGTGTACTCAGCAGAATTCAAATATTCTGTAACTTAAATGGTGATCCCACTTGAGTTTTCGATATATTTTAATTCCAGTGATAGAATGAACAGAAGTTCAAATGAAAATGAACATAGCATGGAAAAAAACTTTATATTTCTAATCCAGGAGCATTATATATTTGTGCAATGCTGGTCTGGATAACAAATAAATCAAAACAGCACAACATTATAAAGATATACCACACAGGATTTGAACCCACAATCTCCCATTCATGCACCTGTTGCTGATCCTGTTACACCACTGGAGATATGGTTAGTTGCACAGATGTTGAAGTTTAGAAGTTGAACTGAGAATCAAATCAAAATAATAAATTTGTACTTAAATACGCTGTCATATTTTTAATACATTGAGAGGCGCAGTGCTTGCAACAGAAGCAAATTCTGCATAATTTCATGCTACACCACCACTTGCAGTCTGGGCATGTGCTTCCCTGGATTCGAACCCACTACCTGCAACGTTCAAGCACAGCGGCTTAACTGAGTGAGCCACTCAGTCACTAGACCTTTGACAGACTGCCTTGGAGAGGTTAACGTGTGAGAATGAGCTGACAAAAAAGTTATTTAGCATTTTAACAAGCACAATAAGTAAATTTTAACGCATCTCGTGGTTAACTGGACAGCTGAAGAGTCACATTAAACAGTATGATAATTGGTTAGCCTGTACTTCTTAGAATGCTAAGATTTCTAGCATAAGTCAACAAACATGGGCACGGTCAAATTTCGAGGGGTATTTCTCGGGAACGGTAGTGAACATCAAAAATCTGATTAGCAAGTTCTGTTCAACTCAGTCCAAATATCATCTGAGCCAATTTTGAGAAGAATTGGATCAATTTTCAAGGATGAGTAGCGATTAGACTGAATACTGTACTTTTCAAAATGGCCGCTACTGTAATGGGTGGAGTCTTAATGTAAGCTATTGCATGTGATCAGTATTATAAGAGTAATCAGGTGTACTAAGTTAAATTTTTCTAGACTTAGGGGTTCACGAGTTATAACCATTTCAATGTTGAATATTTGAACTGGTGGTGGCGCTATAGAGGTGGTCTTAGAGACCCCAAAGTTGGTCAGATCACTGTTCATAGCCATCTCTACAAGTGTGCCAAATTTCATCATTTTCCCATGTTCCCTTCATAGGGCTGCCATAGACTCCCATTGGACGAATATAATAATAAATATAGCTGCAAGCAGCAATGCCGGGGCCAAGCCCGCGAAGCATAACGGCGTAGGGCGGCGCATAGCGGGAAGAGCAAAACGGCAGAAGCAGAGCTTACATAGAAAAAACATATAGGTTCAGAATTTCAAAAATGAACAGAAATTCAGATGGAAAGGAACAAACATAGGTTTCTGATTCAAGACAAATGCGCACGGAAGATCCAACATCTGGAACAAAAGCAATGTTCTTGCCGCTTCTGACCACAGCACCTTTTGCAGCCACCTGGATTCGAACCCACTATCTACCATGTTCAAGGGCTGCGGCTTAACAGAGTGAGCTACTCAGATGGAACTGTAACAGACTGCCTTGGAGAGTTTAACGTGTGAGAATGAGCTGACAAAAAAGTTATTTAGCATTTTAACAAGCACAATAAGTTAATTTTAACGCATCTCATGGTTAACTGGACAGCTGAAGAGTCACATTAAATAGTATGGTAATCGGTTAGCCTGTAAATTATTAGAATGCTGGCAAAGTAGTGATTGATTATTGCTACATCACGATCCATAGGTGGCGCTGTTCCCAGCTTTGGCGTATATCTCCAGCGCATCATACTGATGAAGCTTATCAAGTTTTGTATCGATTGATCAATGTTTGGCCGAGATACAGTACCTGAAACAATTTTGGGTTGAGCTCTGTTAACTTCACAACATCATAACTTTTTTTTTACCCCCTAGGACGAAAAATTCTGTCCAGTCATTTCTATGCGGCTCGGTTCAAAGATCATCTCTGCCGATTTTAGGAAGAATTGGACGAATTTCGAAAGAGGAGTAGCGAAAAAACTATTTTGTATTTACTTCAATATGGCTGACAAGCACATTAACGGAAAATGACAAATAAGACATCGTCATAATCGGCCTATTGCATGGAATCAAAGAGTACAGAAATAACAGCATTTGGACAATGTTTCCAAAAGTTATAATCAAAAGAGTTGATTTTTTGCCAACTCATGACCCACAGGTGGCGCTATTCCCAACTTTCGCAAGGAATCTCGAATCATGGTACTGATAAAGCGTACCTAGATCATTTTCGATTGATAAACGTTTGGCCGAGATACAGCCTCTGAACCAATATTTTTCAACCTCGTTAAGTTTACAACATCATAACTTTTGAACAAAGATAAATAAATAAAATCTGTTTAGCAAGTTCTGTTCAGCTAAGTCCAAAGATCATCTAAGCCAATTCTGGGAAGAATTGGATCAATTTTCAAGGAGGAGTAGCAAAAAGACTGAATACTGTACTTGTCATAATGACAGCTACTGTAATGCCTGGATTCTTAATATAAATTATTGAATATGATCAGCATGAAGAGAGGAATCAGGTGTACTAAGTTGCATTTTTCTACCAGTAGTAGTTTGCGAGTTATAACCACTTCAATGTTTAATTTTTGAACTGGTGGTGGCGCTATAGAGTTGGTCTTAGAGACCCCAAAGTTGGTCAGGTCCCTATTGATGGCCATCTCTACAAGTGTGCCAATTTTCATCATTTTCCTATTTTCCCTTCATAGGGTTACCACAGAGCCCCATTTGCCAAGAAAAAAAAATCTAACAGGAATAAGATCCAATATAGCTGCAAGCAGCAATGCCGGGGCCAAGCCCGCGAAGCATAACGGCGTAGGGCGGCGCATAGCGGGAAGAGCAAAACGGCAGAAGCAGAGCGTACATAGAAAAAACATATAGGTTCAGAAGTTCAAAACTGAACAGAAATTCAGATGAAAAGGAACAAACATAGGTTTCTGATTCAAGACAAATGCGCACGAAAGATCCGACATCTGGAACAAAAGCAATGTTGATGCCGCTTCCGACCACAGCACCTCTTGCAGCCCGGTCATGCGCCAAATGGATTCGAACCCACTATCTGCAACGTTCAAGCACAGCAGCTTAACTGAGCAAGCCACTCAGATGCATGTTTGACAGGTTACCGTGGAGAGGGTAAGGTGTGAGAATGAACAATTTACAATGTAAAATGCTGGTCTGTATAATAAACTAATTAAAACAGCACAACATTACAGTACATTTTTTAAAGTTGATCCTCGCAAGATTCGAACCCACAACACAACAGGCTTTGAATTCAAAGCAAGCGGATTAACAGAGTGTGCCACTTGGTCAATACAATATTTACAGGATGCTGAGGAGAGGTTAAGGTGTGAGAATGAGATGACAAAAAAATTGTTCTTTAGCATTTTAACAAGCATAATGATTTAATTGTAACGCAGCTTATGGTTAACTGGACAGCTGAAGAGTCACATTAAAAAGTATGGTAATTGGTTAGCCTGTAAATTATAAGAATGCTAACAAAGTAGTGATTGATTTTTGCTATATCACGATCCATAGGTGGCGCTGTTCCCAGCTTTGGCATATATCTTCAGTTCATCATACTGATGAAGCTTATCAAATTTTGTATCGATTGATCGACGTTTGGCCGAGATACAGTCCCTGAAACAATTTTGGGTTGAGCTCTGTTAACTTCACAACATCATAACTTTTTTTTTACCCTCTAGGACGAAAAATTCTGTCCAGTCATTTCTATGCGGCTCGGTCCAAAGATCATCTCTGCCGATTTTGGGAAGAATTGGACAAATTTCGAAAGAGGAGTAGTGAAAAAACTATTTTGTATTTACTTCAATATGGCTGACAAGCACATTAATGGAAAATGACAAATGAGACATCGTCATAATCAGCCTATTGCAGGGAATCAAAGAGTACAGAAATAACAGCATTTGGACAATGTTTCCAAAAGTTATAATCAAAAGAGTTTATTTTTTTCCAACTCATGACCCACAGGTGGCGCTATTCCCAACTTTCGCATGGAACCTCAGATCATGGTGCTGATAAAGCGTACCTAGATTATTTTCGATTGATAAACGTTTGACCGAGATACAGCCTCTGAACCAATATTTTTCAACCTCGTTAAGTTCACAACCTTATAACTTTTTAACAAAGATAAATAAAAAAAATCTGTTTAGCAAGTTCTGTTCAGCTAAGTCCAAAGATCATCTGGGCCAATTTTGGAAAGTATTGGATTAATTTTCAAGGAGGAGTAGCGAAAAGACTGAATACTGTACTTGTCATAATGAAAGCTACTGTAATGCCTGGATTCTTAATGTAAATTATTGCATGTGATCAGCATGAAGAGACGAATCAGGTGTACTAAGTTTGATTTTTCTACCTTTAGTAGTTTGCGAGTTATAACCACTTCAATGTTGAATTTTTGAACTGGTGGTGGCGCTATAGAGTTGGTCTTAGAGACCCCAAAGTTGGTCAGGTCCCTATTGATGGCCATCTTTACAAGTGTGCCAATTTTCATCATTTTCCTATTTTCCCTTCATAGGGTTGCCACAGAGCCCCATTTGCCAAGAAAAAAAAATCTAACAGGAATAAGATCCAATATAGCTGCAAGCAGCGATTACCGGGGCCAAGCCCGGGAAGAGCAGGAAGGGCGGTGCAGAGCGGAAGGAGCAAAACGGCAGAAACAGAATATACATGGAAAATACAGATAGGTTCAGAAGTACATAAGTTCAAAAATGAACAGAAGTTCAGACAAGAACAAATGTAACATATGGTTCTGATTAAAGATGAACATGCACAGAAGATCCGATGGCTGGAACAAAAGCAAAGGTCAAATTAATAAAGATGATCCGCACAGGATTCAAACCCACTATCTGCCGTGTTCAAGGAGAGCTGTTTAACAGAGTGAGCTACTCAGATGCGTGTGCAACAGACTGCCTTGGAGAGGTTAACGTATGAGAATGAGCTGACAAAAAAGTTATTTAGCACAATGAGTTAATTTTTTACGCAACTTATGGTTAACTGGACAACTGAAGAGTCACATTAAAAAGTATTGTAATTGGTTAGCCAGTAACTTATTAGAATGCTAAGATTAATACACAACAAAAAAAAAAAAACAAGGGCACGGTCAACTTTCGAGGTGTATTTCTTGGGAAGGGTAAAGAATATAAAATATTGGTTTAGCAAGTTCTGTTTGGCTTAGTCCAAAGATCATCTGAGCCAATTTTGATAAGAATTGGATCACTTTTGAAGGAGGAGTAGCGAAAAGACGGAATATTGTACTTTTCGAAATGACTGCTACTGTAATGGGAGGAGTCTTAATGTAAGCTATTGAATGTGATCAGCATGAATAGAGTAATCAGGTGTACTAAGTTTTATTTTCCTAGAATAAGGGGTTTGTGAGTTATTATAATTTCAATGTTGAATATTTGAACTGGTGGTGGCGCTATAGAGTTGGTTCTAGAGACTCCAAAGTTGGTCAGTTTACTAGTAATGACGATCACTAATAAATCATCTATAGTTATAAGCAAAATATGGGACATTTTGCTATCTCAATACCCATAGGTGGCGCTGTTCCCAACTTTGGTATTTACCCTCAGATCGGGGCTTTGATGAAGCATACCAAGTTTCGTTTCGATTGATCAAAGTTTGGCCGAGATTACAGCCTCCGAACCAATTTTGGGTCGACGTTGTCGTTCAGAACATCATAATTTTTTTTTCACTAGTGGTCAAAAAATTATGTTTAGCAAGTTCTGTTCAGCTCAGTCCAAAGATCATCTGAGACAATTTTGGGAAGAATTTGACAGATTTTCAAGGAGGAGTAACGAAAAGACTGTTGTCCATTTACTTCAATACGGCGGACAGACGCTGTTTTGGAAAATGACAAATGAGACATTTTCAGAATCAGCATAACCCAGGGAACAAAATGACGTCAAAAGTACAAATTTGAGACAAAAATTTCAAAAGTTAAGCGTTTTTTCAAGGATCGTAATATCTCTCGAACAGTAGGTGGCGCTGTCTTCATACTTCTGTGGTACGTCCAGGACATGATGTTGATGATCCCTACCGATTTTTGTGATGATATGTCAAATGGTTCAGAAGATATGAAAATGTATGACAAATTTCAAAATGGCCGACAGGGGGTTCAATCAATCCTGGCATAATTGACATCTTCTGATTCGGCACGACACAAGGAATCCATAGACACAGATATTTTAATTTTCTGACTGACTGTTCAAAAGTTATAAGCCAAAATGTGAATTGTTGGTATCTCACGACCCATAGGTGGCGCTATTCTCAACTTTGGCCTGGGCCCTCATATCATGGTGTTGATGATGCATAACAAGTTTTGTTTTGATTCATCAAAGTTTGGCCGAGATACAGCCTCTGAACCAATATTGGGTCAACCTCGTTAAATTCATAACATCATAACTTTTGAACAAAGATAGTTAAATAAAATCTGTTCGGTCATTTCTGTGCGGCTCGGTCCAAAGATCATCTGAGCCATTTTTTGGAAGAATTGGATAAATTTTCAAAGAGGAGTAGCGATTAGACTGAATACTGTACTTTTCAAAATGGCCGCTACTGTAATGGGTGGAGTCTTACTGTAAGCTATTGCATGTGATCAGCATAATGAGAGTAATCAGGTGTACTAAGTTTCATATTTCTAGAATTAAGGGTTCATGAGTTATTACCATATGAATGTTGAATTTTTGAACTGGTGGTGGCGCTATAGAGTTAGTCCTAGAGACCCCAAAATTGGTCAGATCACTATTTATGACCATACCTACGAGTGTGCCAAATTTCATCATTTTCCTATGTTCCCTTCATAGGGCTGCCATAGACTCCCATTGGACGAAAAGAAGAATAATAATAATAATAATAATAAAACATACAATAGCAATAGGGGCTCTAGCCCTTTGGGCTCGGCCCCTAAATATAGCTGCAAGCAGCAATGCCGGGGCCAAGCCCGCGAAGCATAACGGCGTAGGGCGGCGCATAGCGGGAAGAGCAAAACGGCAGAAGCAGAGCGTACATAGAAAAAACATATAGGTTAAGAATTTCAAAAATGAACAGAAATTCAGATAGAAAGGAACAAACATAGGTTTCTGATTCAAGACAAATGCGCACGGAAGATCCGACATCTGGAACAAAAGAAATGTTCATGCCGCTTTCGACCACAGCACCTATTGCAGCCACCTGGATTCGAACCCACTATCTACCGTGTTCAAGAGCTGCGGCTTAACAGAGTGAGCTACTCAGATAGAATTGTAACAGACTGCCTTGGAGAGGTTAACGTGTGAGAATGAGCTGACAAAAAAGTAATTTTGCATTAAACAAGCACAATAAGTTAATTTTAACGCATCTCATGGTTAACTGGACAGCTGAAGAGTCACATTAAACAGTATGATAATTGGTTAGCCTGTAACTTATTAGAATGCTAAGATTTCTAGCATAAGTCAACAAACATGGGCACGGTCAAATTTCAAGGGGTATTTCTCGGGAACGGTAGTGAACATCAAAAATCTGTTTAGCAAGTTCTGTTCAACTCAGTCAAAAGATCGTCTGAGCCAATTTTGGGAAGAATTGGATAAATTTTCAAGGAGGAGTAGCGAAAAGACAGAATACTGTACTGTTCATAATGGCTGCTACTGTAATGTGTGGATTCTTAATGTAAGCTATTGAATGTGATCAGCATGAATAGAGTAATCAGGTGTACTAAGTTTTATTTTCCTAGAATAAGGGGTTTGTGAGTTATTATAATTTCAATGTTGAATATTTGAACTGGTGGTGGCGCTATAGAGTTGGTTCTAGAAACTCCAAAGTTGGTCAGTTTACTAGTAATGACCATCACTAATAAATCATCTAAAGTTATAAGCAAAATATGGGACATTTTGCTATCTCAATACCCATAGGTGGCGCTGTTCCCAACTTTGGCATGGACCCTCAGATCATGGCTTTGATGAAGCATACCAAGTTTCGTTTCGATTTATCAAAGTTTGGCCGAGATTACAGCCTCCGAAACAATTTTGGGTCGACGTTGTCGTTCAGAACATCATAACTTTTTTTTTCACTAGTGGTCAAAAAATTATGTTTAGCAAGTTCTGTTCAGCTCAGTCCAAAGATCATCTGAGACAATTTTGGGAAGAATTGGACAGATTTTCAAGGAGGAGTAGCGAAAAGACTGTTGTCCATTTACTTCAATACGGCGGACAGACGCTGTTTTGGAAAATGACAAATGAGACATTTTCAGAATCAGCATAACCCAGGGAACAAAATGACATCAAAAGTACAAATTTGAGACAAAATTTTAAAAGTTAAGCGTTTTTTCAAGGATCGTAATATCTCTCGAACAGTAAGGTGGCGCTGTCTTCATACTTCTGTGGTACGTCCAGGACATGATGTTGATGATCCCTACCGATTTTTGTGATGATATGTCAAATGGTTCAGAAGATATGAAAATGTATGACAAATTTCAAAATGGCCGACAGGGGGGTCAACCAATCCTGGCATAATTGACATCTTCTGATTCGGTACAACACAAGGAATCCATAGACACAGATCTTTTAATTTTCTGACTGACTGTTCAAAAGTTATAAGCCAAAATGTGAATTGTTGGTATCTCAGACCCATAGGTGGCGCTATTCCCAACTTTGGCCTGGGCCCTCATATCATGGTGTTGATGATGCATAACAAGTTTTGTTTTGATTGATCAAAGTTTGGCCGAGATACAGCCTCTGAACCAATATTGGGTCAACCACGTTAAGTTCATAACATCATAACTTTTGAACAAAGATGACTAATTTTTTTTTGTTTAGCAAGTTCTGTTCAGCTCAGTCCAAAGATCATCTGAGCCAATTTTGGGAAGAATTGGATCAATTTTCAAGGAGGAGTAGCGAATAGACTGAATACTGTACTTTTCAAAATGGCCGCTACTGTAATGGGTGGAGTCTTACTGTAAGCTATTGCATGTAATCAGCATGATGAGAGTAATCAGGTGTACTAAGTTTCATGTTTCTGGAATTAAGGGTTCATGAGTTATTACCATTTGAATGTTGAATATTTGAACTGGTGGTGGCGCTATAGAGGTGGTCTTAGAGACCCCAAAGCTGGTCAGATTACTATTCATGGCCACAATTATAAGTGTGCCAAATTTCATCATTTTCCCATGTTCTGTTCATAGGGCTGCCATAGACTCCCATTGGACGAATATAATAATAATAAAACATACAATAGCAATAGGGGCTCTAGCCCTTTGGGCTTGGCCCCTAATAAAACATACAATAGCAATAGGGGTCTAGCCCTTCGGGCTCGGCCCCTAATAATAAAACATACAAGAGCAATAGGGGTCTAGCCCTTCGGGCTTGGCCCCTAAATATAGCTGCAAGCAGCAATGCCGGGGCCGAGCCTGGGAATAGCGGAAAGAGCAAAACGGCAGACGCAGAGCGTACATAGAAAAAACATATAAGAACAGAAGTTCAAATGAAAATGAACATAGCATGGAAAAAATCTATATATTTCTAATCCAGGAGCATTATATATTTGTGCAATGCTGGTCTGGATAACAAATAAATCAAAACAGCACAACAGAAGTACAATGCTTGCAACAGAAGCAAATTCTGCATAATTTCATGCCACACCACCTCTTGAAGTCTGGGCATGTGCTTCCCTGGATTCAAACCCACTACCTGCAACGTTCAAGCACAGCGGCTTAACTGAGTGAGCCACTCAAACGCATGTTCGACAGGTTACCGTGGAGAGGGTAAGGTGTGAGAATGAACAATTTACAATGTAAAATAATGGTCTGTATAAGAAACTAATCAAAACAGCACGTTTTTTAAAGTTGATCCTCGTGGGATTCGAACCCTAAATACAACAGGCTTTAAACTCAAAGCAAGCGGCTTAGCAGAATGCGCCACTTGGTTACTTCAGTAGTGCCAGACTATTGTGGAGAGGTTAAGGAGTGAGAATGAGCTGACAAAAAAAAGGTATTTAGCATTTTAACAAGCACAATAAGTTAATTTTAACGCATCTCATGGTTAACTGGACAGCTGAAGAGTCATATTAAACAGTATGATAGTTGGTTAGCCTGTAACTTATTAGAATGCTAAGATTTCTAGCATAAGTCAACAAACATGGGCACGGTCAAATTTCGAGGGGTATTTCTCGGGAACGGTAGTGAACATCAAAAATCTGTTTAGCAAGTTCTGTTCAGCTCAGTCAAAAGATCGTCTGAGCCAATTTTGGGAAGAATTGGATCAATTTTCAAGGAGGAGTAGCGAAAAGACAGAATACTGTACTGTTCATAATGGCCGCTACTGTAATGTGTGGATTCTTAATGTAAGCTATTGAATGTGATCAGCATGATGAGAGTAATCAGGTTTACTACTTTATTCTCCTAAAACAAGGGGTTTGTGAGTTATTATAATTTCAATGTTGAATATTTGAACTGGTGGTGGCGCTATAGAGTTGGTTCTAGAGACTCCAAAGTTGGTCAGTTTACAAGTAATGACCATCACTAATAAATCATCTAAAGTTATAAGCAAAATATGGGACATTTTCCTATCTCAATACCTGTAGGTGGCGCTGTTCCCAACTTTGGTATTTACTCTCAGATCGGGGCTTTGATGAAGCATACCAAGTTTCGTTTCGATTTATCAAAGTTTGGCCGAGATTACAGCCTCCGATCCAATTTTGGGTCAACTTTGGCATTCACAACATCATAACTTTTGAACAAAAATCAATACAAAAAATCAGTTTAGCAAGTTCTATTCAGCTCAGTCCAAAGATCATCTGCGACAATTTTGGGAAGAATTGGACAGATTTTCAAGGAGGAGTAGCGAAAAGACTGTTGTCCATTTACTTCAATACGGCGGACAGACGCTGTTTTGGAAAATGACAAATGAGACATTTTCAGAATCAGCATAACCCAGGGAACAAAATGACATCAAAAGTACAAATTTGAGACAAAATTTTAAAAGTTAAGCATTTTTTCAAGGATCGTAATATCTCTCGAACAGTAGGTGGCGCTGTCTTCATACTTCTGTGGTACGTCCAGGACATGATGTTGATGATCCCTACCGATTTTTGTGACGATATGTCAAATGGTTCAAAAGATATGAAAATGTGTGACAAATTTCAAAATGGCCGACAGGGGGTTCAATCAATCCTGGCATAATTGACATCTTCTGATTCGGCACGACACAAGGAATCCATAGACACAGATATTTTAATTTTCTGACTGACTGTTCAAAAGTTATAAGCCAAAATGTGAATTGTTGGTATCTCACGACCCATAGGTGGCGCTATTCTCAACTTTGGCCTGGGCCCTCATATCATGGTGTTGATGATGCATAACAAGTTTTGTTTTGATTCATCAAAGTTTGGCCGAGATACAGCCTCTGAACCAATATTGGGTCAACCTCGTTAAGTTCAGAACATCATAACTTTTGAACAAAGATGACTAATTTTTTTTTGTTTAGCAAGTTCTGTTCAGCTCAGTCCAAATATCATCTGAGCCAATTTTGAGAAGAATTGGATAAATTTTCAAGGAGGAGTAGCGATTAGACTGAATACTGTACTTTTCAAAATGGCCGCTACTGTAATGGGTGGAGTCTTACTGTAAGCTATTGCATGTGATCAGCATGATGAGAGTAATCAGGTGTACTAAGTTTCATTTTTCTAGACTTAGGGGTTCACGAGTTATAACCATTTCAATGTTGAATTTTTGAACTGGTGGTGGCGCTATAGAGGTGGTCCTAGAGACCCCAAAGTTGGTCAGATAACTATTTATAACCATCTCTACAAGTGTGCCAAATTTCATCATTTTCCCATGTTCCCTTCATAGGGCTGCCATAGACTCCCATTGGACGAATATAATAATAATAATAATAAAACATACAATAGCAATAGGGGTCTAGCCCTTTGGGCTCGGCCCCTAATAATAATAATAATAAAACATACAATAGCAATAGGGGTCTAGCCCTTTGGGCTCGGCCCCTAAATATAGCTGCAAGCAGCAATGCCGGGGCCAAGCCCGCGAAGCATAACGGCGTAGGGCGGCGCATAGCGGGAAGAGCAAAACGGCAGAAACAGAATATACATGGAAAAAACAGATAGGTTCAGAAGCACAGAAGTTAAAAAATGAACAGAAGTTCAGACGAGAACAAACGAACATATGGTTCTGATTAAAGACGAACATGCACGGAAGATCCGATGGCTGGAACAAAAGCAAAGGTCAAATTTATAAAGATGATCCACACAGGATTCGAACCCACGTTCTGCTATGTTCAAGAGCAATAATTTAACAGAGTGAGCTACTCAGATGCATGTTTAACAGACTGCCTTGGAGAGGTTAACGTGTGAGAATGAGCTGACAAAAATGTTATTTAGCATTTTAGCAAGCACAATAAGTAAATTTTAACGCATCTCGTGGTTAACTGGACAGCTGAAGAGTCACATTAAAAAGTATGATAATTGGTTAGCCTGTAACTTATTAGAATGCTAAGATTTCTAGCATAAGTCAACAAACATGGGCACGGTCAAATTTCGAGGGGTATTTCTCGGGAATGGTAGTGAACATCAAAAATCTGTTTAGCAAGTTCTGTTCAACTCAGTCAAAAGATCGTCTGAGCCAATTTTGGGAAGAATTGGATCAATT
Organism: Schizopygopsis pylzovi; assembly: GCA_027422435.1. Lineage (NCBI taxonomy): Eukaryota > Metazoa > Chordata > Actinopteri > Cypriniformes > Cyprinidae > Schizopygopsis > Schizopygopsis pylzovi. The sequence continues at coordinate 23,809 of JAPDDL010001463.1, forward strand.
TTCAAGGAGGAGTAGCGAAAAGACAGAATACTGTACTGTTCATAATGGCTGCACTGTAATGTGTGGATTATTAATGTAAGCTATTGAATGTGATCAGCATGAATAGAGTAATCAGGTGTACTAAGTTTTATTTTCCTAGAATAAGGGGTTTGTGAGTTATTATAATTTCAATGTTGAATATTTGAACTGGTGGTGGCGCTATAGAGTTGGTTCTAGAGACTCCAAAGTTGGTCAGTTTACAAGTAATGACCATCACTAATAAATCATCTAAAGTTATAAGCAAAATATGGGACATTTTCCTATCTCAATACCTGTAGGTGGCGCTGTTCCCAACTTTGGTATTTACTCTCAGATCGGGGCTTTGATGAAGCATACCAAGTTTCGTTTCGATTTATCAAAGTTTGGCCGAGATTACAGCCTCCGATCCAATTTTGGGTCAACTTTGGCATTCACAACATCATAACTTTTGAACAAAAATCAATACAAAAAATCAGTTTAGCAAGTTCTATTCAGCTCAGTCCAAAGATCATCTGCGACAATTTTGGGAAGAATTGGACAGATTTTCAAGGAGGAGTAGCGAAAAGACTGTTGTCCATTTACTTCAATACGGCGGACAGACGCTGTTTTGGAAAATGACAAATGAGACATTTTCAGAATCAGCATAACCCAGGGAACAAAATGACATCAAAAGTACAAATTTGAGACAAAATTTTAAAAGTTAAGCATTTTTTCAAGGATCGTAATATCTCTCGAACAGTAGGTGGCGCTGTCTTCATACTTCTGTGGTACGTCCAGGACATGATGTTGATGATCCCTACCGATTTTTGTGACGATATGTCAAATGGTTCAAAAGATATGAAAATGTGTGACAAATTTCAAAATGGCCGACAGGGGGTTCAATCAATCCTGGCATAATTGACATCTTCTGATTCGGCACGACACAAGGAATCCATAGACACAGATATTTTAATTTTCTGACTGACTGTTCAAAAGTTATAAGCCAAAATGTGAATTGTTGGTATCTCACGACCCATAGGTGGCGCTATTCTCAACTTTGGCCTGGGCCCTCATATCATGGTGTTGATGATGCATAACAAGTTTTGTTTTGATTCATCAAAGTTTGGCCGAGATACAGCCTCTGAACCAATATTGGGTCAACCTCGTTAAGTTCAGAACATCATAACTTTTGAACAAAGATGACTAATTTTTTTTTGTTTAGCAAGTTCTGTTCAGCTCAGTCCAAATATCATCTGAGCCAATTTTGAGAAGAATTGGATAAATTTTCAAGGAGGAGTAGCGATTAGACTGAATACTGTACTTTTCAAAATGGCCGCTACTGTAATGGGTGGAGTCTTACTGTAAGCTATTGCATGTGATCAGCATGATGAGAGTAATCAGGTGTACTAAGTTTCATTTTTCTAGACTTAGGGGTTCACGAGTTATAACCATTTCAATGTTGAATTTTTGAACTGGTGGTGGCGCTATAGAGGTGGTCCTAGAGACCCCAAAGTTGGTCAGATAACTATTTATAACCATCTCTACAAGTGTGCCAAATTTCATCATTTTCCCATGTTCCCTTCATAGGGCTGCCATAGACTCCCATTGGACGAATATAATAATAATAATAATAAAACATACAATAGCAATAGGGGTCTAGCCCTTTGGGCTCGGCCCCTAATAATAATAATAATAAAACATACAATAGCAATAGGGGTCTAGCCCTTTGGGCTCGGCCCTAAATATAGCTGCAAGCAGCAATGCCGGGGCCAAGCCCGCGAAGCATAACGGCGTAGGGCGGCGCATAGCGGGAAGAGCAAAACGGCAGAAACAGAATATACATGGAAAAAACAGATAGGTTCAGAAGCACAGAAGTTAAAAAATGAACAGAAGTTCAGACGAGAACAAACGAACATATGGTTCTGATTAAAGACGAACATGCACGGAAGATCCGATGGCTGGAACAAAAGCAAAGGTCAAATTTATAAAGATGATCCACACAGGATTCGAACCCACGTTCTGCTATGTTCAAGAGCAATAATTTAACAGAGTGAGCTACTCAGATGCATGTTTAACAGACTGCCTTGGAGAGGTTAACGTGTGAGAATGAGCTGACAAAAAAGTTATTTAGCATTTTAGCAAGCACAATAAGTAAATTTTAACGCATCTCGTGGTTAACTGGACAGCTGAAGAGTCACATTAAAAAGTATGATAATTGGTTAGCCTGTAACTTATTAGAATGCTAAGATTTCTAGCATAAGTCAACAAACATGGGCACGGTCAAATTTCGAGGGGTATTTCTCGGGAATGGTAGTGAACATCAAAAATCTGTTTAGCAAGTTCTGTTCAACTCAGTCAAAAGATCGTCTGAGCCAATTTTGGGAAGAATTGGATCAATTTTCAAGGAGGAGTAGCGAAAAGACAGAATACTGTACTGTTCATAATGGCTGCTACTGTAATGTGTGGATTATTAATGTAAGCTATTGAATGTGATCAGCATGAATAGAGTAATCAGGTGTACTAAGTTTTATTTTCCTAGAATAAGGGTTTGTGAGTTATTATAATTTCAATGTTGAATATTTGAACTGGTGGTGGCGCTATAGAGTTGGTTCTAGAGACTCCAAAGTTGGTCAGTTTAGTAGTAATGACGATCACTAATAAATCATCTATATTTTTGAACCCACGTTCTGCTGTGTTCAAGAGCAATAATTTAACAGAGTGAGCTACTCAGATGCATGTTTAACAGACTGCCTTGGAGAGGTTAACGTGTGAGAATGAGCTGAGAAAAAAAGTTATTTAGCATTTTAACAAGCACAATAAGTTAATTTTAACGCATCTCATGGTTAACTGGGCAGCTGGAGAGTCACATTAAACAGTATAGTAATTGGTTAGCCTGTAACTTATTAGAATGTTAAGATTAATAGAATAACACAGCAAACACGGGCACGGTCAACTTCCGAGACGTATTTCTTAGGAACGAAAGCAAATATAAAAAATCTGTTCGGTCATTTCTGTGCGGCTCGGTTCAAAGATCATCTGGGCCAATTTTGGGGAGAATTTGATCACTTTTGAGGGAGGAGTAGCGTAAAGACAGAATACTGAACTTTTCAAAATGGCCGCTACTGTAATGGGTGGAGTCTTAATGTAAGCTATCGAATGTGATCAGCACGAAGAGAGTAATCAGTTGTACTAAGTTTTATCTTCATAGAATAAGAGGTTTGTGAGTTATTCAAATTTCAATGTTGATTATTTGAACTGGTGGTGGCGCTAGAGAGTTGGTTCTAGAAACCCCAAAGTTGGTCAGATCACTAGTAATAACAATAACTACAAACTAATCGAAAGTTATAAGCAAATATGTGATTTTTTTTCTATCTCAATACCCGTAGGTGGCGCTGTTCCCAACTTTGGCATGGACCCTCAAATCATGGTGTTGATGAAGCATAACAAGTTTCGTTTCGATTGATCAAAGTTTGGCCGAGATTGCAGCCTTTGAACCAATTTTGGGTCGACTTTGTCGTTCACAACCACATAATTTTTGAACAAAGATGAATAAAAAAAATCTGTTCGGTCATTTCTGTGCGGCTTAGTCCAATGATCATCTGAGCCAATTTTGGGAAGAATTGGATCAATTTTCAAGGAGGAGTAGCGAAAATACGGAATACTGTACTATTCAAAATGGCCGCTACTGTAATGGGAGGAGTCTTAATGTAAGCTATTGAATGTGATCAGCATGAAGAGAGTAATCATGTGTACTAAGTTTTATTTCTCTAGTACAAGGGATTCATGAGTTATTATTATTTCAATGTTGAGTTTTTGAACTGGTGGTGGCGCTATAGAGTTGTTTTTAGAGATCCGATAGGGAAGGACATAAAAATTACATATTTTCGACAACATTTCCAAAAGTTATAAGTGCTTTTGCAATAATTGTTATTTATCGTGAACACTAGGTGGCGCTGTCTTCATTCTTCCGGGGTACCTCCAGGACTTTGTATTGATGATCCATACCGATTTTTGTGCAGATATGTCAAATGGTTCAAAAGATATTAAAATGTATGATTAATTTCATAATGGCGGCCATTTTGTTCGGCCAATCATAGTATAATTGACACCATCTGATTTGGCATGACCCAAGGAATCCATATACACCAAGTTTATAATTTTCTGATTGACTATTCAAAAGTTATAAGCGAAAAAGAGCATTTTTGGTATCTCACGACCCATAGGTGGCGCTGTTCCCAACTTTGGCATGGATCCTCGGATCACAGTGTTGATGAAGCGTACCAAGTTTCATTTCGATTGAGTAAAGTTTGGCCGAAATATAACCTCTGAACCAAAATTGGTTCGACAAAATTAAGTTCAAAACATCATAACTTTTTTTTTCAATAGTAGTAAAAAAAATCAGTTCAGTCATATCTGTGCGGCTCGGTCCAAAGAAGATCTGAGCCAATTTTGGGAAGAATTGGTTCAATTTTGAAGGAGGAGTAGCGAATAGACTGAATACTGTACTTTTCAAAATGGCCGCTACTGTAATGGGTGGAGTCTTACTGTAAGGTATTGCATGTGATCAGCATGAAGAGAGTAATCAGGTGTGCTAAGTTTTATTTTTCTAGAATTAAGGGTTCATGAGTTATTACCATTGGAATGTTGAATTTTTGAACTGGTGGTGGCGCTATAGAGTTGGTCCTAGAGACCCCAAAGTTGGTCAGATTACTATTCATGGCCTTCTCTATAAGTGTGCCAATTTTCATCATTTTCCCATGTTCCCTTCATAGGGCTGCCATAGACTCCCATTGGACGAGAAGAAGAAGAAGAAGAATAATAATAATAATAAAACATATGATTCCAATAGGGGGCTACAGCCCTTTGGGCTTGGCCCCTAATAAACAACACAGATACAATAGGGTCCTCGCACCATCGGTGCTCGGTCCCTAATAATAAACGGAGCAGATTCAATAGGGTCCTCGCACCATCGGTGCTCCGTCCCTAAATATAGCTGCAAGCAGCGATGGCGGGCCCAAGCCGAGTGCAAACGCCACCCCGGTTGCATCAGGAAAACTGTGACCAGCGGGCACTAGGCTTGCTGCGATAGACGGTGATGACGGTTATGCCGTGTTAAGCCGCAACACCGTTACGTCACTTGCTCACCGTGGCACCGTCCCCCACCGTCGTTTAGATAGTTTTTTTATAGTAATAAAAATAATTTTGTTCAGTTAGAGGACACTAAAATTTAAACTGAACGCGGCTGATCAATGCAACGCACCGAACGGATGACAGTCTTGCATCACAGCAGTCTAGGTATGCATTTTTCTGTCAATAAATTCAAGACTCTTGACAAGACGAATAAAATAAATATAATTTTGTGCAGACTAGACTTTTATTTGTTAGCCTATCTCTCTGTCTTTCAGCAGAAATGTGAACAAACAGTGAATATATCGCGGGAGCGGAATAAAACCTAAAATAGTCCCGCGCAGACCTCTACATCACAGATCAGATTTAATTTATCACGTGAAGAGAGATGACTGACAAGAAGAGTGAGGTGAGACAGACAAGACGATGGTGGAAGAGTTTTAAAACCAAATGTAAAAGTGCCCGTTTTAAGCCGGTTGACTTCGGAGTCTGACATTAATCTAATTCAAAATCTTTTATCTTTTCAAATGAGAAACTCACCGAGATCTACCAAGTGAAAAGTAAATAAATGATAAAATACATATTAAATAAAATAAATAATTAAAAAGGCTTGTTGGGATGTATCTTTGTTGCATTAATTTAATAATAAAAAATAAAATAATATTTTATTTTTATTCACTATTCATGACGTCATCAGTAAATAGTTTCTCTGTAAGAACAAGCTGTTTGGAGTCTGATGACCGTGTGCACATAAACACCCCCTGATCATCACAAACTTCAACACACGCGAGCATCCATTATAAAACACTCGCTGTATTCAAGCAGAAATATGATGTTAGAATGATCGAGAGCGCACATACACGGTTCGTTTGCGCATCATTTATAACGGACATAACGCACGCATAATGCACGATCATGTCACGTTAATCATCTTTACCCTGATTACAATAGTCGTCCATCAAAACTTGTCTACTAGTGTGACACTGGCTTCTTTTATCCAGCCGAGTGCTGATGTTTGCTCATAGTTTTTGAGCCGCTATTCAGTCTGTATTCACACAGCGTGATGAGAGACGTTTTGCTGCTCCGAAACACAGAATATGTAGAGAGGTGGTACTGTTATTTATTTATAACCTATATTTTTTACATGACTTAACAGGCGAGTCATAATATTAGTGAATATATTATATTGTAGTTTTATCTCTCGCCCCTGGTTGAGAAACACTGACCTAAAGCGCATCTTCCAGCATTGTCTTCACGATCAATCTATTAGGCATCACTGATGTGATGTTTAAAAAAAAAAAACATTTGTTTCTCCTTTATTTGGTTCCACAGTATTTGCTGATTTTTATTTTATTTAAACACTGCTTGACGCAGAATTGCCGCTGATATTAAAGTCAAAGTAAAACGCGACCGGTGCTTACAGGCTATTTAAAACCTAAGAAAAGAGGGAAAACTCAAACGACCCCCCACCACGGTGATACCGTTATAACCGGTGTGACATCAGGTCGATTAACCGGTGGGAAAATTTCCTCACCGACACAACCCTAGCGGGCACATGCATTACAGTGACCCTCTAGCAGTTTGGATTTAAGGGATACATTAATGGAAGGGTTAATCCGAGCCATCAAGACACACACACACACAAAACAAAATATAAAACTTTGGTAATCCTTTTAATAAGGTTTCAGTTATTAGCATTAACTATATTAATTAACATGAACAATAATTATACAGCATTTATTGATGTTAGTCTCTAGCTATCCTCTCTCTCTCTCTCTCACACACACACACACACACACACACAAATAACAATATATAAAACTTTTCAATAAGGTTTTAGCTTTTAACATTATACTTTCAATAAGGTTTCAGTTATTAGCATTAACTATATTAATTATCATGAACAATAATTATACAACATTTATTAATGTTAGTCTCTCTCTACCCTCTCTCTCTCACACACACGCACACACACATACACACACACAGAGAGAACAATATATGAAACTTTTGTAGCAAACTGTTTTCAATAAGGTTTTAGCTTATAACATTATATAAGTTAAAATGAACAATAGTTTTTATAGCATTTATGAATCTTAGTTAATATTATGTTACAAATTGACTACTACATTATAAATAAAAATGTGGTAATGTACTTTTGTTACTGTACCATGACCTAAAATAAAAAAAAAATACTTACACAAATACAGTAAAAATATGTTGTTAGTACTAATACTCATGTTTAAAACAATATTATTAAACTATAGTTACAGCAGGGTATAGCGTATAGTTACCCTAATCCTAATTCTCAATTCCAGCAAATTCAGCAATTCTAGCAAAATCACTAGCAGGTCGTCCTGGGAATATTGGTTTAATACCAGTCGGCTACCAATATATATCATATCACTGTCCTGCCCTACGGGCTACCTTAAATACAGGGCTCCCGCAGGTCCTTATAAACTCCTTATTTTAGTTGTATCAAATTTAAGGCCGTAAAAAGTTGTAAATACGTTAAATGGTTTAAGAAAAGTCTTCATTTTCAATTTCAAGAGGTCTTTCAGTTTCAATCGTGAAAGGGCTGATTAAACTTCAAAAGGTAATAATGTCATTGAATATTTATTTATTTGATATTTAAATCAAAAACAGAGCTGTCAAATCACTACATAGTCTAGTGTCTGTAATTATTAAAGCAAAAAAACACTGCTATATAAAAATATAATCAGTTTGTTTTGCGTGTCTCTCTGTGAGTGAGTGGTTGTCATGTACTTAACGTTACTCAAATATGCTCGCTGACGCCTCACTGACATTGAGAGAACAATTAATAATCCTTTCTTCCTTTTATTTGAGACAACCATTGTCAAATACATGCAAAGATCTTCACTAACTTCACTTCACGTTACCCGTCTTCTCCTTCTTCTCTGATTTGCGGAAGTTTAGACGATTAAAATGCGTATTACTTACTGCCCCCCTCAGTTCACTTCTACCCGTCAAAATAAAAGTCCGCTTTTTAACTTGAAGAAATTGACAGAAATTACGATTGTATTATAATGTAGACCACTTCTAAAATAATAATAATAACAAATAGAAAAATGTAAGGAATATGATTTCCCCCTCATTTTAATTTACTAAATCTCTATTGTGCAGCCCTTTATGAAAGCATAAAATGATAAAAGTTATTTTCATTTGATTACATTTTAAAGCATTAATTAAATTGTTAAAGCTTTATACATTAATTTCATTACCACCATTTGTTATAGTATATTTGTATTAAGTCATAAAAATATAGAATCCAGAAAAATTAAGTCAAACCAGAATTTATGAATTGTTATGAATTATATTAATGATGAATATAAGTTGTTAAACTAATATATAAATCATTGATGAAATCTACTTGAATGTTTTTGATGAATTAAATTTGAATGAACATGCTTTGTAAAGCAAAAAAACCCTGCTCAGATTGTTTAATACCATGCAAAAAAAACACCAACAACAACCAAAAATTACTGATCATTTTTTTTTTTTGGTGATTAAAGATATGTTTAAAAGTCTCTCTCTCTCTCTCTCTCTCTCTCTCTCTCTCTCTCTCTCTCTCTCTCTCTTAATTTTCTCTCATCCATAGAGCTTTGTAAAGTCATGAAACTAACCATACTTCCTCAGAATGACTTTTTCCCTGCATGTAAAAAGTTTCGAAGTTTTTGTAAACTGCACTTTAAAGATATAAGAAAATTTCTGCTATCTTTTTTTACCCTCACTTTAATAAACCACTATTTAAACACCGTTCAAGCTATCTGCAAGCCGTTCGCAATTTAGCATCTTCAGTGTCTTGGCATCATGTTGACAAAGTTTGGTGTGAACTACTTGTTTCTTCTTGGAGGAGTATGAATTAGTTTGCAGCTTGATAATTCCAGAAATTGACATTAAAACAAAAATAGCCGGCTTCCTGTTGGTCGTAGCTAATGAGTGTAAATTAGAAAGTTGCCCGGCTTGATGAGAACAATATATGTCCTGAGTTTGGTGACTGTAGCTAAAATTAACCCCCCATGTTTTGACAAAAGGTGGCGCTATAGAGTGCCTCCTCCACGCCCGTTAATGAGCTTTTGCCAGTGTCTATCTATAATTAATACTGATGTGTGTGTTGAGTTTTATGAAATTCTAAACAACTTAAGTGCCTCAAAATCATCGGCTTCATACACCGAACAAACCACTGAAGTGTGATCAAAATCAGACAATGTATGTGGACTTTATTAGACACTTCCTGTATCTCAATTCTCGCCATAATTTCATCGCCTCGCCACGGGCAAACCGTTCGAGATATCAAAAATCCCTCCGCAATTTAGCATCCCCAATGTCTTGAGATCACGTTCACCGGGTTTGGTGCTCGTGTGTTGAAAATCCTGGGAGGAATATTTCAAATTCCAGAGCATGTGCTTTTTAAACAGCCCTGAATAGCCGACTTCCTGTTGGGCGGAGCCCATGACATGTGACACAAAAGTTGTTCAGCTCGATGAGATCTATATGTGTACCGATTTTCATATTAATACGTGCAAGTATGTGTGAGCTACACATCAAGTTTTCTGATGGTTTTCCAGGGGGCGCCGTAGAGCCTCTGTGCCACGCCCGGGTCCCAGCCTCCGCGGCGTCTTAACTGCCGCGGGTTCCAATGTGTGTGCAAATTTTCAAGAGTTTTTGACCATGTTAAGGTCAAACGTGACCCTGGAGCACAAAACCTAAGGGTCTTGAGATTTATGCATCATCTGAAAGCTGAATAAATAATATTTCCATTGATGTATGGTTTGTTATGATAGGACAATATTTGAAAGGGTGCAAAAAAATCTAAATATTGAGAAAATCATCTTTAAATTTGTTCAAATGAAGTTCTTAGCAATGCATTTCTTAGCAATGCATATTAAGAATAAAAAATTAAGTTGATACATTTACGGTCGTAAATATCTTCATGGAACATGATCTTAATATCCTAATGATTTTGGGCATAAAGCAGCAAATCTGACAGCGTTCAAAGGTGATCTCCTTCATCGCTCAAGTGGACAAACTGAGAGCAAAGGAAAGCAGCTTCTCATAAACAGACTGCAGTGTTGTTTTCTCTAGTATTTCTGATCAGATTTGTGTCAGAGATCTCAGTAACTCACGTCTCTTCCCAAACCACGTGATTCACAGCTCTTCATAACTGCTGCATTTGTGTAGTTGTATTTCTCTGAGGCAGACTTGAAACTTATATGAGAGCTTTCCTCTGGGTCTTCAGACTCTCTCTCTCACACACACACACACACACACACACACACACACACACACACACACACACACACACACACACACACACACACACACACACACACACACACACTCTCACTCACTCACTCACTCTCTCTCTCTCTCTCTCTCACACCACACACACACACACACACACTCACTCACTCACTCTCTTTCTCTCTCTCTCACACACACACACACACTCACTCTCTTTCTCTCTCTCTCTCTCTCTCTCACACACACACACACACACACACAAACACAAACACACACTGAAGGCGATACACTGAATCTTCTCTGCAGTTTGAAAGAGAAAAGAGGACCGCTGACCGCTGGCGCTGAATCCTCTCATCGTGTGAATCTCTCAGGCTGTATCTGCTGGAGTGGAATAAGTACTGTGGTCAAGCCAGCCACACTTTGAAAAACACGGTCAAGCCAGCCGCACTTTTTTTTTGGTTTGCGCGTCTAATCGTGCACTTACGGTACGGGTGCCGAGAGCGGTCTAAATGGACGTAAAGAAGCTGCCATACCGGCGTTTCCTTTACACTTTTTTATTTTAATGTTTGTAATTACATAATTGTTGTACATAAACGTCATTCATGTACAAAATACACATCATGTATATATATATATAATTTTCAAACACTCAAAAAAAGCTTTTCTTCATAGGTTAGCTCATTCTTTCAATTAATACTTCTTCCTGACTATCAATGTATTCATTTTAACGTAATTTCACTGTACAGCTTCAGAGAAAATTAAAGGCAACATCACCCCAAACAATCTTGCACTTTGATTATTTCCGTATATTTAAACACTCATAAAAAAATCCTTTATAGGATAGCTCATTATTTCAATTTATATGTATTTAATAATTGAATATGTATCAAATAATTGGTATATGTATCAAATAATTGGAAATACTCAACCCACTCGCCCCTATGCAATTACAACTCATTTGAATCTCATGCGATTACTGTAATGGCTCCTATAAAACTCCAGATTGTGGTAATCTACCGTCCCCCTGGCCAAATTCTAGCCCCCTTCCTTGAGGAGCTGGATGGGTTGCTGTCCTCTTTCATGGAGGATGGAACTCCACTCTTAGTTTTTGGCGATTTCAACATTCATCTAGAAAAGCCTTATGCTACAGACTTTCATTCGCTCCTAGCTTCATTTGATCTCAAACGCCTTACCACTACTAGCACTCACAAATCAGGCAACCAACTTGATTTAATTTACACACGCGATTGTACTGCAGATAACATTCTGGTACAACCACTACATATCTCTGACCATTTCTTCATTAAATTCACATTACACTTTGCAACCCGGGTGCCACCAACCCCCTTACCGGTTACTTTTAGACGAAACCTACGCTCCCTTTCTCCCTCACATCTTTCCTCTGTAGTATCCTCCTCTCTTCCCTCACCTACACATTTCTCATCTCTGGATGTGAATGCTGCTACTGATACCTTTTGCTCTACTTTAACCACTTGTCTAGATGACATTTGTCCTCTCTCCTCCAGGCCAGCACGGACTGCCCCTTCTAACCCCTGGTTATCTGATGTTCTTCGTGAACATCGGACCAGACTCCGAGCGGCAGAGAGAAAATGGCGAAAATCAAACGAGCCGTCGGACCTAAGTATGTATCAATCGTTTCTTTCATCTTTCTCTGCTGAAGTCCACACTGCAAAATCGTCACATTTCCATAACAAGATCAACAATGCTCCAGATATGCGTAATCTCTCCCACCACGTCTATAACAGCTGATGACTTTGCAACTTTTTTTACAAACAAAACTAAAACAATCAGTAGTCAGTTTTCACCTCCACTCACACAGGACCCCCAACCAACTAGATCCACTGCTCAAACTCCCATCTTCTCCTTCTGTCCCCTCACTGAGGCGGAAGTATCCAAACTTCTCCTCTCCAGCCATCCTACAACATGTCCTCTAGACCCTATCCCCTCACACCTTCTCCAAGCTATCTCTCCCACACTCTTACCAGCACTCACACACATCATCAACACATCTCTCCTCACAGGCATCTTCCCCACTGCATTCAAGCAGGCTCGGGTAACCCCACTGCTCAAAAAACCTACATTAAACACTTCTCGTTTAGAAAACTACAGACCTGTCTCTCTCCTTCCATTCATTGCCAAAACACTCGAACGAGTTGTCTTTAACCAGGTCTCATTGTTTCTTTCACAGAACGTGGCCATTCAACTGAGACTGCGCTACTCTCAGTCACTGAAGCCCTGCGAATTGCAAAAGCCGATTCCAAATCATCAGTCCTCATTCTGCTGGATCTCTCTGCCGCTTTTGACACTGTCAATCATCAGATCCTCCTGTCCACCCTCTCATCACTGGATATCACTGGGATTCCACTTCGCTGGTTTGAATCCTATCTCACTGGTCGGTCTTTCAGGGTGGCCTGGGGAGGGGAGGTATCCAAAGCACATCACAGCCTGAGATCCGTGCAGCTACCGTTGGATCATCTGGTCGAAATGAGAGATAGAGCTGTGTGTCATCAGCATAGAAATGGTAGGAGAAGCCAAGTGCCTGTATGATGGGAGCCAGTGATGTAGTGTATGTGGAGAAGAGGAGGGGTCCAAGATCCGATCCCTGGGGAACCCCAGTGACCAATTTATGTGCTTTGGATACCTCCCCTCCCCAGGCCACCCTGAAAGACCGACCAGTGAGATAGGATTCAAACCAGCGAAGTGGAATCCCAGTGATATCCAGTGATGAGAGGGTGGACAGGAGGATCTGATGATTGACAGTGTCAAAAGCGGCAGAGAGATCCAGCAGAATGAGGACTGATGATTTGGAATCGGCTTTTGCAATTCGCAGGGCTTCAGTGACTGAGAGTAGCGCAGTCTCAGTTGAATGGCCACTCCTGAAACCTGACTGTTTAGCGTCCAGTTTGTTGTTCTGTGAAAGAAACAATGAGACCTGGTTAAAGACAACTCGTTCGAGTGTTTTGGCAATGAATGGAAGGAGAGAGACAGGTCTGTAGTTTTCTAAAAGAGAAGTGTTTAATGTAGGTTTTTTGAGCAGTGGGGTTACTCGAGCCTGCTTGAATGCAGTGGGGAAGATGCCTGTGAGGAGAGATGTGTTGATAATGTGTGTGAGTGCTGGTAAGAGTGTGGAAGAGATTGCTTGGAGAAGGTGTGAGGGGATAGGGTCTAGAGGACATGTTGTAGGATGGCTGGAGAGGAGAAGTTTGGATACTTCCGCCTCAGTGAGGGGACAGAAGGAGAAGATGGGAGTTTGAGCAGTGGATCTAGTTGGTTTGGGGTCCTGTGTGAGTGGAGGTGAAAACTGACTGCTGATTGTTTTAGTTTTGTTTGTAAAAAAAGTTGCAAAGTTATCAGCTGTTATAGACGTGGTGGGAGGTGGTTTCGTCTAAAAGTAACCGGTAAGGGGGTTGGTGGCACCCTGGTAGCAAAGTGTAATGTGAATTTAATGAAGAAATGGTCAGAGATATGTAGTGGTTGTACCAGAATGTTATCTGCAGTACAATCGCGTGTGTAAATTAAATCAAGTTGGTTGCCTGATTTGTGAGTGCTAGTAGTGGTAAGGCGTTTGAGATCAAATGAAGCTAGGAGCGAATGAAAGTCTGTAGCATAAGGCTTTTCTAGATGAATGTTGAAATCGCCAAAAAGTAAGAGTGGGGTTCCATCCTCCATGAAAGAGGACAGCAACCCATCCAGCTCCTCTAGGAAGTGGGCTAGAATTTGGCCAGGGGGACGGTAGATTACCACAATCTGGAGTTTTATAGGAGCCATTACAGTAATCGCATGAGATTCAAATGAGTTGTAATTGCATAGGGGCGAGTGGGTTGAGTATTTTCAATTATTTGAAATGAGCAGACCAGTGCCCCCACCCCGGCCAACCTGACGTGGGGTGTGAGAGAAAGAGAAATTGTTAGAGAGGGCAGCTGGAGTTGCTGAATCTTCTGGACGAATCCAGGTCTCAGTCAAGCCTAAGATGCTGAGAGTGGATTGTAAAGAAAAAGCGGAAATGAAGTCTGCTTTGTTGACAGCTGACTGACAATTCCAGAGAGCCATAGAGAAAGAAAGAGGTGTAGTAGAAGATGTAGAGATGGGGTGCAGGTTAGCAAGATTACGTTGCCGTCTGCGTGTGATGTTAGAGCGTGGTCGAGAGACAACCGGAATGGTTTTGAAACACATAATAGAGGTGGAAGGATAGAGGATAGCAAAGGAGAGTGTGTGAGGGAAGGGGGAAAAATTATACCTAAATGCGTTGCCGGTGTCGTTGCTCGGGTAAAGTCGCGCAGGAAAAAGTCGCTTGTCTTTACACTCGTCTGTCTTCACACGAGCAGGCTGAACGCATCCGCAGACGCTTCCGCGTCAGCCTTGGACATCAAATAAATACACATCTGATTAGCCCAGCCAATAAGCCTAACAGAGTGCTAATGGCTGGAGACGAAACTAACACCTTGCCCAAGGAGCAATGGAGGCGCAAATGATTATAATTACCAGTAAGTGCAATCAGAACTATCAACCAACGAAAATGCAGACTACAAATATGGAGGAAACGAAATATTCCTTCCTAGTAGCAAGTAAATTATTTAAACAACAGATCTATGAACAAGTATAAAAGGGACTCACAATCTGACGTCCGTTTCTTCTGTTGACTAATCGGCTTCTCCCAGATTAAGGCAAGAACCAAGCAGTTTAAATACTTTCACAGTTGCTGTGAACGGCTTCTGATTAGCCCAGCCAATAAGCCTAACAGAGTGCTAATGGCTGGAGACGAAACTAACACCTTGCCCAAGGAGCAATGGAGGCGCAAATGATTATAATTACCAGTAAGTGCAATCAGAACTATCAACCAACGAAAATGCAGACTACAAATAGGTAGGAAACGAAATATTCCTTCCTAGTAGCAAGTAAATTATTTAAACAACAGATCTATGAACAAGTATAAAAGGGACTCACAATCTGACGTCCGTTTCTTCTGTTGACTAATCGGCTTCTCCCAGATTAAGGCAAGAACCAAGCAGTTTAAATACTTTCACAGTTGCTGTGAACGGCTTCTGATTAGCCCAGCCAATAAGCCTAACAGAGTGCTAATGGCTGGAGACGAAACTAACACCTTGCCCAAGGAGCAATGGAGGCGCAAATGATTATAATTACCAGTAAGTGCAATCAGAACTATCAACCAACGAAAATGCAGACTACAAATAGGTAGGAAACGAAATATTCCTTCCTAGTAGCAAGTAAATTATTTAAACAACAGATCTATGAACAAGTATAAAAGGGACTCACAATCTGACGTCCGTTTCTTCTGTTGACTAATCGGCTTCTCCCAGATTAAGGCAAGAACCAAGCAGTTTAAATACTTTCACAGTTGCTGTGAACGGCTTCTGATTAGCCCAGCCAATAAGCCTAACAGAGTGCTAATGGCTGGAGACGAAACTAACACCTTGCCCAAGGAGCAATGGAGGCGCAAATGATTATAATTACCAGTAAGTGCAATCAGAACTATCAACCAACGAAAATGCAGACTACAAATAGGTAGGAAACGAAATATTCCTTCCTAGTAGCAAGTAAATTATTTAAACAACAGATCTATGAACAAGTATAAAAGGGACTCACAATCTGACGTCCGTTTCTTCTGTTGACTAATCGGCTTCTCCCAGATTAAGGCAAGAACCAAGCAGTTTAAATACTTTCACAGTTGCTGTGAACGGCTTCTGATTAGCCCAGCCAATAAGCCTAACAGAGTGCTAATGGCTGGAGACGAAACTAACACCTTGCCCAAGGAGCAATGGAGGCGCAAATGATTATAATTACCAGTAAGTGCAATCAGAACTATCAACCAACGAAAATGCAGACTACAAATAGGTAGGAAACGAAATATTCCTTCCTAGTAGCAAGTAAATTATTTAAACAACAGATCTATGAACAAGTATAAAAGGGACTCACAATCTGACGTCCGTTTCTTCTGTTGACTAATCGGCTTCTCCCAGATTAAGGCAAGAACCAAGCAGTTTAAATACTTTCACAGTTGCTGTGAACGGCTTCTGATTAGCCCAGCCAATAAGCCTAACAGAGTGCTAATGGCTGGAGACGAAACTAACACCTTGCCCAAGGAGCAATGGAGGCGCAAATGATTATAATTACCAGTAAGTGCAATCAGAACTATCAACCAACGAAAATGCAGACTACAAATAGGTAGGAAACGAAATATTCCTTCCTAGTAGCAAGTAAATTATTTAAACAACAGATCTATGAACAAGTATAAAAGGGACTCACAATCTGACGTCCGTTTCTTCTGTTGACTAATCGGCTTCTCCCAGATTAAGGCAAGAACCAAGCAGTTTAAATACTTTCACAGTTGCTGTGAACGGCTTCTGATTAGCCCAGCCAATAAGCCTAACAGAGTGCTAATGGCTGGAGACGAAACTAACACCTTGCCCAAGGAGCAATGGAGGCGCAAATGATTATAATTACCAGTAAGTGCAATCAGAACTATCAACCAACGAAAATGCAGACTACAAATAGGTAGGAAACGAAATATTCCTTCCTAGTAGCAAGTAAATTATTTAAACAACAGATCTATGAACAAGTATAAAAGGGACTCACAATCTGACGTCCGTTTCTTCTGTTGACTAATCGGCTTCTCCCAGATTAAGGCAAGAACCAAGCAGTTTAAATACTTTCACAGTTGCTGTGAACGGCTTCTGATTAGCCCAGCCAATAAGCCTAACAGAGTGCTAATGGCTGGAGACGAAACTAACACCTTGCCCAAGGAGCAATGGAGGCGCAAATGATTATAATTACCAGTAAGTGCAATCAGAACTATCAACCAACGAAAATGCAGACTACAAATAGGTAGGAAACGAAATATTCCTTCCTAGTAGCAAGTAAATTATTTAAACAACAGATCTATGAACAAGTATAAAAGGGACTCACAATCTGACGTCCGTTTCTTCTGTTGACTAATCGGCTTCTCCCAGATTAAGGCAAGAACCAAGCAGTTTAAATACTTTCACAGTTGCTGTGAACGGCTTCTGATTAGCCCAGCCAATAAGCCTAACAGAGTGCTAATGGCTGGAGACGAAACTAACACCTTGCCCAAGGAGCAATGGAGGCGCAAATGATTATAATTACCAGTAAGTGCAATCAGAACTATCAACCAACGAAAATGCAGACTACAAATAGGTAGGAAACGAAATATTCCTTCCTAGTAGCAAGTAAATTATTTAAACAACAGATCTATGAACAAGTATAAAAGGGACTCACAATCTGACGTCCGTTTCTTCTGTTGACTAATCGGCTTCTCCCAGATTAAGGCAAGAACCAAGCAGTTTAAATCCCACATTTCACAGTTGCTGTGAACGGCTTCTGATTTAGCCCAGCCAATAAAAAGTCCTAACAGAGTGCTAATGGCTGGAGACGAAACTAACACCTTGCCCAAGGAGCAATGGAGGCTGCAAATGATTATAATTTTAACCAGTAAGTGCAATCAGAACTATCACCACCAACGAAAATGCTAGACTACAAATAGGTAGGATTTCAACGAAATAAAATTCCTTCCTAGTAGCAAGTAAATTATTTAAACAACAGATCTATGAACAAGTATAAAAGGGACTCACAATCTGACGTCCGTTTCTTCATGTTGACTAATCGGCTTCTCCCAGAAATTAAGGCAAGAACCCAAGCAAATTGTTTAAATACTTTCACAAAAAAAAAAAAAAAAAAAAAAAAAAAAAAAAAAAAAAAAAAAAAAAAAAAAAACGAAATAAAATTCCTTCCTAGTAGCAAGTAAATTATTTAAACAACAGATCTATGAACAAGTATAAAAGGGACTCACAATCTGACGTCCGTTTCTTCTGTTGACTAATCGGCTTCTCCCAGATTAAGGCAAGAACCAAGCAGTTTAAATACTTTCACAGTTGCTGTGAACGGCTTCTGATTAGCCCAGCCAATAAGCCTAACAGAGTGCTAATGGCTGGAGACGAAACTAACACCTTGCCCAAGGAGCAATGGAGGCGCAAATGAAGTTCTTGAAAAAACTAAAAGCAAAATCACCCACAATATCAAAATTTGTCTTAGCACATGCACTGTTTCACATTTTCCAACACTAATAAAAAGTGTCCCTTCATAGGTTAGCTCATTCTTTCAATGACAATGAATATGGATTTAGAGTGACCCTGACTGTCACTGTGTTCCTTGTCAAGGCATTTTACTGTATAGTTTTGGAGAAAACTAAAAGCAAAATCACCCACAATATCAAAATTTGTCTTAGCACATGCACTGTTTCCCATTTTACAACACTAATAAAAATAGTTCCTTCATAGGTTAGTTCA
Organism: Schizopygopsis pylzovi; assembly: GCA_027422435.1. NCBI lineage: Eukaryota > Metazoa > Chordata > Actinopteri > Cypriniformes > Cyprinidae > Schizopygopsis > Schizopygopsis pylzovi. The sequence continues at coordinate 42,540 of JAPDDL010001463.1, forward strand.
TTCTTTCAATGAATATGTATACAGAGTGACCCTGACTGACACTGTATTCATTATCAAAGCAGTTTACTGTATAGTTTTTGAAAGAACTAAAAGCAAATTCACCCAAAACGATCAAAATGCGTCCTGGCACATGCACTGTTTCCCATTTTCCAACACTAATAAAAAGTGTTCCTTCATAGGTTAGCTCAATCTTTCAATGAATATGTATTTAGAGTGACCCTGACTGTCACTGTGTTCCTTGTCAAGGCTTTTTACTGTATAGTTCTTGAAAAAACTAAAAGCAAAATCACCCACAATATCAAAATTTGTCTTAGCACATGCACTGTTTCCCATTTTCAAACACTAATAAAAAGTGTTACTTCATAGGTTAGCTCATTCTTTCAAAGAATATGTATTTGGAATGACCCTGAGTGTCACGGTGTTCATTGTCAAGGCATTTTACTGTATAGTTTTTGAAAAAACTAAAAGCAAAATCACCCAAAACATCAAAATGCATCTTAGCACATGCACTGTCCCATTTTCCAACACTAATAAAAAGTGTTACTTCATAGGTTAGCTCATTCTTTCAAAGAATATGTATTTAGAATGACCCTGACTGTCACTGTGTTCATTGTCAATGCATTTTACTGTATAGTTTTGGAGAAAACTAAAAGCAAAATCACCCACAATATCAAAATTTGTCTTAGCACATGCACTGTTTCCCATTTTACAACACTAATAAAAAGAGTTCCTTCATATGTTAGTTCATTCTTTCAATGAATATGTATACAGAGTGACCCTGACTGACACTGTATTCATTATCAAAGCAGTTTACTGTATAGTTTTTGAAAGAACTAAAAGCAAATTCACCCAAAACGATCAAAATGCGTCCTGGCACATGCACTGTTTCCCATTTTCCAACACTAATAAAAAGTGTTCCTTCATAGGTTAGTTCATTCTTTCAATGAATATGTATACAGAGTGACCCTGACTGACACTCTATTCATTATCAAAGCAATTTACTGTATAGTTTTTTAAAGAACTAAAAGCAAATTCACCCAAAACGATCAAAATGCGTCCTGGCACATGCACTGTTTCCCATTTTCCAACACTAATAAAAAGTGTTCCTTCATAGGTTAGCTCATTCTTTCAATTAACATGTATTTAGAGTGACGCTGACTGACACTGTATTCATTATCAAAGCATTTTACTGTATAGTTTTTGAAAGAACTAAAAGCAAATTCACCCAAAACATCAAAATGCGTCCTGGCACATGCACTGTTTCCCATTTTCCAACACTAATAAAAAGAGTTACTTCATAGGTTAGCTCATTCTTTCAAAGAATATGTATTTAGAATGACCCTGCCTGTCACTGTGTTCATTGTCAATGCATTTTACTGTATAGTTTTGGAGAAAACTAAAAGCAAAATCACCCACAATATCAAAATTTGTCTTAGCACATGCACTGTTTCCCATTTTACAACACTAATAAAAAGAGTTCCTTCATAGGTTAGTTCATTCTTTCAATGAATATGTATACAGAGTGACCCTGACTGACACTGTATTCATTATCAAAGCAGTTTACTGTATAGTTTTTGAAAGAACTAAAATCAAATTCACCCAAAACGATCAAAATGCGTCCTGGCACATGCACTGTTTCCCATTTTCCAACACTAATAAAAAGTGTTCCTTCATAGGTTAGCTCATTCTTTCAATGAATATGTATTTAGAGTGACCCTGATTGTCACTGTCTTCTTTTTCAAGGCATTTTACTGTATAGTTTTCTCCAAAGCTAAAAGCAAAATCACCCACAAAATCAAAATTTGTCTTAGCACATGCACTGTTTCCCATTTTCCAACACTAATAAAAAGTGTTACTTCATAGGTTAGCTCATTCTTTCAAAGAATATGTATTTGGAATGACCCTGACTGTCACTGTGTTCCTTGTCAAGGCATTTTACTGTATAGATTTGGAGAAAGCTAAAAGCAAAATCACCCACAATATCAAAATGCATCTTAGCACATGCACTGTTTCCCATTTTCCAACACTAATAAAAAGTGTTACTTCATAGGTTAGCTCATTCTGTCAAAGAATATGTATTTAGAATGACCCTGAGTGTCACGGTGTTCATTGTCAATGCATTTTACTGTATAGTTTTGGAGAAAACTAAAAGCAAAATCAACCACAACATCAAAATTTGTCTTAGCACATGCACTGTTTCCCATTTTACAACACTATTACAAATTGTTCCTTCATAGGTTAGCTCATTCTTTCAATGGATATGTATTTAGAGTGACCCTGACTGTCACTGTATTCCTTGTCAAGGCATTTTACTGTATAGCTTTTGAAAAAACTAAAAGCAAAATCACCCAAAACATCAAAATTTGTCTTAGCACATGCACTGTTTCCCATTTTACAACACTAATAAAAAGAGTTCCTTCATAGGTTAGTTCATTCTTTCAATGAATATGTATACAGAGTGACCCTGACTGACACTGTATTCATTATCAAAGCAGTTTACTGTATAGTTTTTGAAAGAACTAAAAGCAAATTCACCCAAAACGATCAAAATGCGTCCTGGCACATGCACTGTTTCCCATTTTCCAACACTAATAAAAAGTGTTCCTTCATAGGTTAGCTCATTCTTTCAATGAATATGTATTTAGAGTGACCCTGATTGTCACTGTCTTCTTTTTCAAGGCATTTTACTGTATAGTTTTCTCCAAAGCTAAAAGCAAAATCACCCACAATATCAAAATTTGTCTTAGCACATGCACTGTTTCCCATTTTCCAACACTAATAAAAAGTGTTACTTCATAGGTTAGCTCATTCTTTCAAAGAATATGTATTTGGAATGACCCTGACTGTCACTGTGTTCCTTGTCAAGGCATTTTACTGTATAGATTTGGAGAAAGCTAAAAGCAAAATCACCCACAATATCAAAATTTGTCTTAGCACATGCACTGTTTCCCATTTTCCAACACTAATAAAAAGTGTTCCTTCATATGTTAGCTCATTCTTTCAATTGATATGTATTTAGAGTGACCCTGACTGTCACTATATTAATTGTCAAGGCATTTTACTGTATAGTTTTTGAAAAAACTAAAAGCAAAATCACCCACAATATCAAAATGCATCTTAGCACATGCACTGTTTCCCATTTTCCAACACTAATAAAAAGTGTTACTTCATAGGTTAGCTCATTCTTTCAAAGAATATGTATTTAGAATGACCCTGAGTGTCACGGTGTTCATTGTCAATGCATTTTACTGTATAGTTTTGGAGAAAACTAAAAGCAAAATCAACCACAACATCAAAATTTGTCTTAGCACATGCACTGTTTCCCATTTTACAACACTATTACAAATTGTTCCTTCATAGGTTAGCTCATTCTTTCAATGGATATGTATTTAGAGTGACCCTGACTGTCACTGTATTCCTTGTCAAGGCATTTTACTGTATAGCTTTTGAAAAAACTAAAAGCAAAATCACCCAAAACATCAAAATGCATCTTAGCACATGCACTGTCCCATTTTCCAACACTAATAAAAATTGTTCCTTCATAGGTTAGTTCATTCTTTCAATGAATATGTATACAGAGTGACCCTGACTGACACTGTATTCATTATCAAAGCAGTTTACTGTATAGTTTTTGAAAGAACTAAAAGCAAATTCACCCAAAACGATCAAAATGCGTCCTGGCACATGCACTGTTTCCCATTTTCCAACACTAATAAAAAGTGTTCCTTCATAGGTTAGTTCATTCTTTCAATGAATATGTATACAGAGTGACCTTGACTGACACTGTATTCATTATCAAAGCAGTTTACTGTATAGTTTTTGAAAGAACTAAAAGCAAATTCACCCAAAACGATCAAAATGCGTCCTGGCACATGCACTGTTTCCCATTTTCCAACACTAATAAAAAGAGTTCCTTCATAGGTTAGCTCATTCTTTCAATTAACATGTATTTAGAGTGACGCTGACTGACACTGTATTCATTATCAAAGCATTTTACTGTATAGTTTTTGAAAGAACTAAAAGCAAATTCACCCAAAACATCAAAATGCGTCCTGGCACATGCACTGTTTCCCATTTTCCAACACTAATAAAAAGAGTTCCTTCATAGGTTAGTTCATTCTTTCAATTAATATGTATACAGAGTGACCCTGACTGACACTGTATTCATTATCAAAGCATTTTACTGTATAGTTTTCTTCAAAGCTAAAAGCAAAATCACCCACAATATCAAAATTTGTCTTAGCACATGCACTGTTTCCCATTTTCCAACACTAATAAAAAGTGTTCCTTCATAGGTTAGTTCAATCTTTCAATGAATATGTATACAGAGTGACCCTGACTGACACTGTATTCATTATCAAAGCAGTTTACTGTATAGTTTTTGAAAGAACTAAAAGCAAATTCACCCAAAACGATCAAAATGCGTCCTGGCACATGCACTGTTTCCCATTTTCCAACACTAATAAAAAGTGTTCCTTCATAGGTTAGCTCATTCTTTCAATGAATATGTATTTAGAGTGACCCTGATTGTCACTGTCTTCTTTTTCAAGGCATTTTACTGTATAGTTTTCTCCAAAGCTAAAAGCAAAATCACCCACAATATCAAAATTTGTCTTAGCACATGCACTGTTTCCCATTTTCCAACACTAATAAAAAGTGTTCCTTCATAGGTTAGCTCATTCTTTCAATGAATATGTATTTAGAGTGACCCTGAATGTCACTGTGTTCCTTGTCAATGCATTTTACTGTATAGTTTTTGAAAAAACTAAAAGCAAAATCACCCAAAACATCAAAATGCATCTTAGCACATGCACTGTCCCATTTTCCAACACTAATAAAATTTGTTCCTTCATAGGTTAGCTCATTCTTTCAATGAATATGTATTTAGAGTGACCCTGATTGTCACTGTCATCTTTTTCAAGGCATTTTACTGTATAGTTTTCTCCAAAGCTAAAAGCAAAATCACCCACAATATCAAAATGCATCTTAGCACATGCACTGTTTCCCATTTTCCAACACTAATAAAAAGTGTTACTTCATATGTTAGCTCATTCTTTCAAAGAATATGTATTTAGAATGACCCTGAGTGTCACGGTGTTCATTGTCAATGTATTTTACTGTATAGTTTTGGAGAAAACTAAAAGCAAAATCAACCACAACATCAAAATTTGTCTTAGCACATGCACTGTTTCCCATTTTACAACACTATTACAAATTGTTCCTTCATAGGTTAGCTCATTCTTTCAATGGATATGTATTTAGAGTGACCCTGACTGTCACTATATTAATTGTCAAGGCATTTTACTGTATAGTTTTTGAAAAAACTAAAAGCAAAATCACCCACAATATCAAAATGCATCTTAGCACATGCACTGTTTCCCATTTTCCAACACTAATAAAAAGTGTTACTTCATAGGTTAGCTCATTCTTTCAAAGAATATGTATTTAGAATGACCCTGAGTGTCACGGTGTTCATTGTCAATGCATTTTACTGTATAGTTTTGGAGAAAACTAAAAGCAAAATCAACCACAACATCAAAATTTGTCTTAGCACATGCACTGTTTCCCATTTTACAACACTATTACAAATTGTTCCTTCATAGGTTAGCTCATTCTTTCAATGGATATGTATTTAGAGTGACCCTGACTGTCACTGTATTCCTTGTCAAGGCATTTTACTGTATAGCTTTTGAAAAAACTAAAAGCAAAATCACCCAAAACATCAAAATGCATCTTAGCACATGCACTGTCCCATTTTCCAACACTAATAAAAATTGTTCCTTCATAGGTTAGTTCATTCTTTCAATGAATATGTATACAGAGTGACCCTGACTGACACTGTATTCATTATCAAAGCAGTTTACTGTATAGTTTTTGAAAGAACTAAAAGCAAATTCACCCAAAACGATCAAAATGCGTCCTGGCACATGCACTGTTTCCCATTTTCCAACACTAATAAAAAGTGTTCCTTCATAGGTTAGTTCATTCTTTCAATGAATATGTATACAGAGTGACCTTGACTGACACTGTATTCATTATCAAAGCAGTTTACTGTATAGTTTTTGAAAGAACTAAAAGCAAATTCACCCAAAACGATCAAAATGCGTCCTGGCACATGCACTGTTTCCCATTTTCCAACACTAATAAAAAGAGTTCCTTCATAGGTTAGCTCATTCTTTCAATTAACATGTATTTAGAGTGACGCTGACTGACACTGTATTCATTATCAAAGCATTTTACTGTATAGTTTTTGAAAGAACTAAAAGCAAATTCACCCAAAACATCAAAATGCGTCCTGGCACATGCACTGTTTCCCATTTTCCAACACTAATAAAAAGAGTTCCTTCATAGGTTAGTTCATTCTTTCAATTAATATGTATACAGAGTGACCCTGACTGACACTGTATTCATTATCAAAGCATTTTACTGTATAGTTTTCTTCAAAGCTAAAAGCAAAATCACCCACAATATCAAAATTTGTCTTAGCACATGCACTGTTTCCCATTTTCCAACACTAATAAAAAGTGTTCCTTCATAGGTTAGTTCAATCTTTCAATGAATATGTATACAGAGTGACCCTGACTGACACTGTATTCATTATCAAAGCAGTTTACTGTATAGTTTTTGAAAGAACTAAAAGCAAATTCACCCAAAACGATCAAAATGCGTCCTGGCACATGCACTGTTTCCCATTTTCCAACACTAATAAAAAGTGTTCCTTCATAGGTTAGCTCATTCTTTCAATGAATATGTATTTAGAGTGACCCTGATTGTCACTGTCTTCTTTTTCAAGGCATTTTACTGTATAGTTTTCTCCAAAGCTAAAAGCAAAATCACCCACAATATCAAAATTTGTCTTAGCACATGCACTGTTTCCCATTTTCCAACACTAATAAAAAGTGTTCCTTCATAGGTTAGCTCATTCTTTCAATGAATATGTATTTAGAGTGACCCTGAATGTCACTGTGTTCCTTGTCAATGCATTTTACTGTATAGTTTTTGAAAAAACTAAAAGCAAAATCACCCAAAACATCAAAATGCATCTTAGCACATGCACTGTCCCATTTTCCAACACTAATAAAATTTGTTCCTTCATAGGTTAGCTCATTCTTTCAATGAATATGTATTTAGAGTGACCCTGATTGTCACTGTCATCTTTTTCAAGGCATTTTACTGTATAGTTTTCTCCAAAGCTAAAAGCAAAATCACCCACAATTTCAAAATTTGTCTTAGCACATGCACTGTTTCCCATTTTCCAACACTAATAAAAAGTGTTCCTTCATAGGTTAGCTCATTCTTTCAATGAATATGTATTTAGAGTGACCCTGACTGTCACTGTGTTCCTTGTCAATGCATTTTACTGTATAGGTCTTGAAAAAACTAAAAGCAAAATCACCCACAATATCAAAATTTGTCTTGGCACATACACTGTTTCCCATTTTCCAACACTAATAAAAATTAGTTCCTTCATAGGTTAGCTCATTCTTTCAATGAATATGTATTTAGAGTGACCCTGATTGTCACTGTCATCTTTTTCAAGGCATTTTACTGTATAGTTTTCTCCAAAGCTAAAAGCAAAATCACCCACAATTTCAAAATTTGTCTTGGCACATGCACTGTTTCCCATTTTCCAACACTAATAAAAAGTGTTCCTTCATAGGTTAGCTCATTCTTTCAATTAACATGTATTTAGAGTGACCCTGACTGTCACTGTCTTCATTGTCAATGCATTTTACTGTATAGTTTTGGAGAAAACTAAAAGCAAAATCAATCACAACATCAAAATTTGTCTTAGCACATGCACTGTTTCCCATTTTCCAACACTATTACAAATTGTTCCTTCATAGGTTAGCTCATTCTTTCAATTGATATGTATTTAGAGTGACCCTGACTGTCACTATATTAATTGTCAAGGCATTTTACTGTATAGTTTTTGAAAAAACTAAAAGCAAAATCACCCAAAACATCAAAATGCATCTTAGCACATGCACTGTCCTATTTTCCAACACTAATAAAAATTGTTCCTTCATAGGTTAGCTCATTCTTTCAATGGATATGTATTTAGAGTGACTCTGACTGTCACTGTATTCCTTGTCAAGGCATTTTACTGTATAGATTTGGAGAAAGCTAAAAGCAAAATCACCCACAATATCAAAATTTGTCTTAGCACATGCACTGTTTCCCATTTTACAACACTATTACAAATTGTTCCTTCATAGGTTAGCTCATTCTTTCAATGGATATGTATTTAGAGTGACCCTGACTGTCACTGTATTCCTTGTCAAGGCATTTTACTGTATAGCTTTTGAAAAAACTAAAAGCAAAATCACCCAAAACATCAAAATTTGTCTTAGCACATGCACTGTTTCCCATTTTACAACACTAATAAAAAGAGTTCCTTCATAGGTTAGTTCATTCTTTCAATGAATATGTATACAGAGTGACCCTGACTGACACTGTATTCATTATCAAAGCAGTTTACTGTATAGTTTTTGAAAGAACTAAAAGCAAATTCACCCAAAACGATCAAAATGCGTCCTGGCACATGCACTGTTTCCCATTTTCCAACACTAATAAAAAGTGTTCCTTCATAGGTTAGCTCATTCTTTCAATGAATATGTATTTAGAGTGACCCTGATTGTCACTGTCTTCTTTTTCAAGGCATTTTACTGTATAGTTTTCTCCAAAGCTAAAAGCAAAATCACCCACAATATCAAAATTTGTCTTAGCACATGCACTGTTTCCCATTTTCCAACACTAATAAAAAGTGTTACTTCATAGGTTAGCTCATTCTTTCAAAGAATATGTATTTGGAATGACCCTGACTGTCACTGTGTTCCTTGTCAAGGCATTTTACTGTATAGATTTGGAGAAAGCTAAAAGCAAAATCACCCACAATATCAAAATTTGTCTTAGCACATGCACTGTTTCCCATTTTCCAACACTAATAAAAAGTGTTCCTTCATATGTTAGCTCATTCTTTCAATTGATATGTATTTAGAGTGACCCTGACTGTCACTATATTAATTGTCAAGGCATTTTACTGTATAGTTTTTGAAAAAACTAAAAGCAAAATCACCCACAATATCAAAATGCATCTTAGCACATGCACTGTTTCCCATTTTCCAACACTAATAAAAAGTGTTACTTCATAGGTTAGCTCATTCTTTCAAAGAATATGTATTTAGAATGACCCTGAGTGTCACGGTGTTCATTGTCAATGCATTTTACTGTATAGTTTTGGAGAAAACTAAAAGCAAAATCAACCACAACATCAAAATTTGTCTTAGCACATGCACTGTTTCCCATTTTACAACACTATTACAAATTGTTCCTTCATAGGTTAGCTCATTCTTTCAATGGATATGTATTTAGAGTGACCCTGACTGTCACTGTATTCCTTGTCAAGGCATTTTACTGTATAGATTTTGAAAAAACTAAAAGCAAAATCACCCAAAACATCAAAATGCATCTTAGCACATGCACTGTCCCATTTTCCAACACTAATAAAAATTGTTCCTTCATAGGTTAGTTCATTCTTTCAATGAATATGTATACAGAGTGACCCTGACTGACACTGTATTCATTATCAAAGCAGTTTACTGTATAGTTTTTGAAAGAACTAAAAGCAAATTCACCCAAAACATCAAAATTTGTCTTAGCACATGCACTGTTTCCCATTTTACAACACTAATAAAAAGAGTTCCTTCATAGGTTAGTTCATTCTTTCAATGAATATGTATACAGAGTGACCCTGACTGACACTGTATTCATTATCAAAGCAGTTTACTGTATAGTTTTTGAAAGAACTAAAAGCAAATTCACCCAAAACGATCAAAATGCGTCCTGGCACATGCACTGTTTCCCATTTTCCAACACTAATAAAAAGTGTTCCTTCATAGGTTAGCTCATTCTTTCAATGAATATGTATTTAGAGTGACCCTGATTGTCACTGTCTTCTTTTTCAAGGCATTTTACTGTATAGTTTTCTCCAAAGCTAAAAGCAAAATCACCCACAATATCAAAATTTGTCTTAGCACATGCACTGTTTCCCATTTTCCAACACTAATAAAAAGTGTTACTTCATAGGTTAGCTCATTCTTTCAAAGAATATGTATTTGGAATGACCCTGACTGTCACTGTGTTCCTTGTCAAGGCATTTTACTGTATAGATTTGGAGAAAGCTAAAAGCAAAATCACCCACAATATCAAAATTTGTCTTAGCACATGCACTGTTTCCCATTTTCCAACACTAATAAAAAGTGTTCCTTCATATGTTAGCTCATTCTTTCAATTGATATGTATTTAGAGTGACCCTGACTGTCACTATATTAATTGTCAAGGCATTTTACTGTATAGTTTTTGAAAAAACTAAAAGCAAAATCACCCACAATATCAAAATGCATCTTAGCACATGCACTGTTTCCCATTTTCCAACACTAATAAAAAGTGTTACTTCATAGGTTAGCTCATTCTTTCAAAGAATATGTATTTAGAATGACCCTGAGTGTCACGGTGTTCATTGTCAATGCATTTTACTGTATAGTTTTGGAGAAAACTAAAAGCAAAATCAACCACAACATCAAAATTTGTCTTAGCACATGCACTGTTTCCCATTTTACAACACTATTACAAATTGTTCCTTCATAGGTTAGCTCATTCTTTCAATGGATATGTATTTAGAGTGACCCTGACTGTCACTGTATTCCTTGTCAAGGCATTTTACTGTATAGCTTTTGAAAAAACTAAAAGCAAAATCACCCAAAACATCAAAATGCATCTTAGCACATGCACTGTCCCATTTTCCAACACTAATAAAAATTGTTCCTTCATAGGTTAGTTCATTCTTTCAATGAATATGTATACAGAGTGACCCTGACTGACACTGTATTCATTATCAAAGCAGTTTACTGTATAGTTTTTGAAAGAACTAAAAGCAAATTCACCCAAAACGATCAAAATGCGTCCTGGCACATGCACTGTTTCCCATTTTCCAACACTAATAAAAAGTGTTCCTTCATAGGTTAGTTCATTCTTTCAATGAATATGTATACAGAGTGACCTTGACTGACACTGTATTCATTATCAAAGCAGTTTACTGTATAGTTTTTGAAAGAACTAAAAGCAAATTCACCCAAAACGATCAAAATGCGTCCTGGCACATGCACTGTTTCCCATTTTCCAACACTAATAAAAAGAGTTCCTTCATAGGTTAGCTCATTCTTTCAATTAACATGTATTTAGAGTGACGCTGACTGACACTGTATTCATTATCAAAGCATTTTACTGTATAGTTTTTGAAAGAACTAAAAGCAAATTCACCCAAAACATCAAAATGCGTCCTGGCACATGCACTGTTTCCCATTTTCCAACACTAATAAAAAGAGTTCCTTCATAGGTTAGTTCATTCTTTCAATTAATATGTATACAGAGTGACCCTGACTGACACTGTATTCATTATCAAAGCATTTTACTGTATAGTTTTCTTCAAAGCTAAAAGCAAAATCACCCACAATATCAAAATTTGTCTTAGCACATGCACTGTTTCCCATTTTCCAACACTAATAAAAAGTGTTCCTTCATAGGTTAGTTCAATCTTTCAATGAATATGTATACAGAGTGACCCTGACTGACACTGTATTCATTATCAAAGCAGTTTACTGTATAGTTTTTGAAAGAACTAAAAGCAAATTCACCCAAAACGATCAAAATGCGTCCTGGCACATGCACTGTTTCCCATTTTCCAACACTAATAAAAAGTGTTCCTTCATAGGTTAGCTCATTCTTTCAATGAATATGTATTTAGAGTGACCCTGATTGTCACTGTCTTCTTTTTCAAGGCATTTTACTGTATAGTTTTCTCCAAAGCTAAAAGCAAAATCACCCACAATATCAAAATTTGTCTTAGCACATGCACTGTTTCCCATTTTCCAACACTAATAAAAAGTGTTCCTTCATAGGTTAGCTCATTCTTTCAATGAATATGTATTTAGAGTGACCCTGAATGTCACTGTGTTCCTTGTCAATGCATTTTACTGTATAGTTTTTGAAAAAACTAAAAGCAAAATCACCCAAAACATCAAAATGCATCTTAGCACATGCACTGTCCCATTTTCCAACACTAATAAAATTTGTTCCTTCATAGGTTAGCTCATTCTTTCAATGAATATGTATTTAGAGTGACCCTGATTGTCACTGTCATCTTTTTCAAGGCATTTTACTGTATAGTTTTCTCCAAAGCTAAAAGCAAAATCACCCACAATATCAAAATGCATCTTAGCACATGCACTGTTTCCCATTTTCCAACACTAATAAAAAGTGTTACTTCATATGTTAGCTCATTCTTTCAAAGAATATGTATTTAGAATGACCCTGAGTGTCACGGTGTTCATTGTCAATGTATTTTACTGTATAGTTTTGGAGAAAACTAAAAGCAAAATCAACCACAACATCAAAATTTGTCTTAGCACATGCACTGTTTCCCATTTTACAACACTATTACAAATTGTTCCTTCATAGGTTAGCTCATTCTTTCAATGGATATGTATTTAGAGTGACCCTGACTGTCACTATATTAATTGTCAAGGCATTTTACTGTATAGTTTTTGAAAAAACTAAAAGCAAAATCACCCACAATATCAAAATGCATCTTAGCACATGCACTGTTTCCCATTTTCCAACACTAATAAAAAGTGTTACTTCATAGGTTAGCTCATTCTTTCAAAGAATATGTATTTAGAATGACCCTGAGTGTCACGGTGTTCATTGTCAATGCATTTTACTGTATAGTTTTGGAGAAAACTAAAAGCAAAATCAACCACAACATCAAAATTTGTCTTAGCACATGCACTGTTTCCCATTTTACAACACTATTACAAATTGTTCCTTCATAGGTTAGCTCATTCTTTCAATGGATATGTATTTAGAGTGACCCTGACTGTCACTGTATTCCTTGTCAAGGCATTTTACTGTATAGCTTTTGAAAAAACTAAAAGCAAAATCACCCAAAACATCAAAATGCATCTTAGCACATGCACTGTCCCATTTTCCAACACTAATAAAAATTGTTCCTTCATAGGTTAGTTCATTCTTTCAATGAATATGTATACAGAGTGACCCTGACTGACACTGTATTCATTATCAAAGCAGTTTACTGTATAGTTTTTGAAAGAACTAAAAGCAAATTCACCCAAAACGATCAAAATGCGTCCTGGCACATGCACTGTTTCCCATTTTCCAACACTAATAAAAAGTGTTCCTTCATAGGTTAGTTCATTCTTTCAATGAATATGTATACAGAGTGACCTTGACTGACACTGTATTCATTATCAAAGCAGTTTACTGTATAGTTTTTGAAAGAACTAAAAGCAAATTCACCCAAAACGATCAAAATGCGTCCTGGCACATGCACTGTTTCCCATTTTCCAACACTAATAAAAAGAGTTCCTTCATAGGTTAGCTCATTCTTTCAATTAACATGTATTTAGAGTGACGCTGACTGACACTGTATTCATTATCAAAGCATTTTACTGTATAGTTTTTGAAAGAACTAAAAGCAAATTCACCCAAAACATCAAAATGCGTCCTGGCACATGCACTGTTTCCCATTTTCCAACACTAATAAAAAGAGTTCCTTCATAGGTTAGTTCATTCTTTCAATTAATATGTATACAGAGTGACCCTGACTGACACTGTATTCATTATCAAAGCATTTTACTGTATAGTTTTCTTCAAAGCTAAAAGCAAAATCACCCACAATATCAAAATTTGTCTTAGCACATGCACTGTTTCCCATTTTCCAACACTAATAAAAAGTGTTCCTTCATAGGTTAGTTCAATCTTTCAATGAATATGTATACAGAGTGACCCTGACTGACACTGTATTCATTATCAAAGCAGTTTACTGTATAGTTTTTGAAAGAACTAAAAGCAAATTCACCCAAAACGATCAAAATGCGTCCTGGCACATGCACTGTTTCCCATTTTCCAACACTAATAAAAAGTGTTCCTTCATAGGTTAGCTCATTCTTTCAATGAATATGTATTTAGAGTGACCCTGATTGTCACTGTCTTCTTTTTCAAGGCATTTTACTGTATAGTTTTCTCCAAAGCTAAAAGCAAAATCACCCACAATATCAAAATTTGTCTTAGCACATGCACTGTTTCCCATTTTCCAACACTAATAAAAAGTGTTCCTTCATAGGTTAGCTCATTCTTTCAATGAATATGTATTTAGAGTGACCCTGAATGTCACTGTGTTCCTTGTCAATGCATTTTACTGTATAGTTTTTGAAAAAACTAAAAGCAAAATCACCCAAAACATCAAAATGCATCTTAGCACATGCACTGTCCCATTTTCCAACACTAATAAAATTTGTTCCTTCATAGGTTAGCTCATTCTTTCAATGAATATGTATTTAGAGTGACCCTGATTGTCACTGTCATCTTTTTCAAGGCATTTTACTGTATAGTTTTCTCCAAAGCTAAAAGCAAAATCACCCACAATTTCAAAATTTGTCTTAGCACATGCACTGTTTCCCATTTTCCAACACTAATAAAAAGTGTTCCTTCATAGGTTAGCTCATTCTTTCAATGAATATGTATTTAGAGTGACCCTGACTGTCACTGTGTTCCTTGTCAATGCATTTTACTGTATAGGTCTTGAAAAAACTAAAAGCAAAATCACCCACAATATCAAAATTTGTCTTGGCACATGCACTGTTTCCCATTTTCCAACACTAATAAAAATTAGTTCCTTCATAGGTTAGCTCATTCTTTCAATGAATATGTATTTAGAGTGACCCTGATTGTCACTGTCATCTTTTTCAAGGCATTTTACTGTATAGTTTTCTCCAAAGCTAAAAGCAAAATCACCCACAATTTCAAAATTTGTCTTGGCACATGCACTGTTTCCCATTTTCCAACACTAATAAAAAGTGTTCCTTCATAGGTTAGCTCATTCTTTCAATTAACATGTATTTAGAGTGACCCTGACTGTCACTGTCTTCATTGTCAATGCATTTTACTGTATAGTTTTGGAGAAAACTAAAAGCAAAATCAATCACAACATCAAAATTTGTCTTAGCACATGCACTGTTTCCCATTTTCCAACACTATTACAAATTGTTCCTTCATAGGTTAGCTCATTCTTTCAATTGATATGTATTTAGAGTGACCCTGACTGTCACTATATTAATTGTCAAGGCATTTTACTGTATAGTTTTTGAAAAAACTAAAAGCAAAATCACCCAAAACATCAAAATGCATCTTAGCACATGCACTGTCCTATTTTCCAACACTAATAAAAATTGTTCCTTCATAGGTTAGCTCATTCTTTCAATGGATATGTATTTAGAGTGACTCTGACTGTCACTGTATTCCTTGTCAAGGCATTTTACTGGATAGTTTTTGAAAAAACTGAAAGCAAAATCACCCAAAACATCAAAATGCATCTTAGCACATGCACTGTCCCATTTTACAACACTAATAAAATTAGTTCCTTCATAGGTTAGCTCATTCTTTCAATGAATATGTATTTAGAGTGACCCTGATTGTCACTGTCATCTTTTTCAAGGCATTTTACTGTATAGTTTTCTCCAAAGCTAAAAGCAAAATCACCCACAATATCAAAATACGTCCTGGCACATGCACTGTTTCCCAATTTCCAACACTAAAAAAAAATGTTTCTTCATAGGTTAGCTCATACTTTCAATGGATATGTATTTAGAGTGACCCTGACTGTCACTGTCTTGATTGTCAAGGCATTTTACTGTATAGTTTTTGAAAAAACTAAAAACAAATTCACCCAAAACATCAAAATGCATCTTAGCACATGCACTGTCCCATTTTCCAACACTAATAAAAATTGTTCCTTCATAGGTTAGCTCATTCTTTCAATGAATATGTATTTAGAGTGACTCTGACTGTCACTGTATTCATTGTCAAGGCATTTTACTAAGTTTGAAAAACTAAAGCAAAGTCCATAATATCAATGCTACGTTAACATGCAACTAGCCAATGCACAAGCAAAGCAAATGCCATGGCAATAATTTAAATAGCAAAATCAAATGCTTAATATCAAACTAAGTAAAATCCCTCAATATCAAATTTTCTATGCCAGATGTATAATTTTCAAATAATAAAAGATCCTTACTAGCGATATCATTTTCTGCATGATTTTATACTGAATACAAAAAAAACTGTCTTCAAGTTTATCTTATAATTTGATTTTAAAATAAAAATACCTCAATTAAATTTGTTTAGCAAATGACTGTTCCCATTTTAAAACTAATAAAATATCCTTCATATTAGTTCATTTTTCAATAAATGCTAGTCCTGATACATATTAACATTCAAAATTTACTTATAGTTTTCAAAATGAAAAAAGACCGACATGTCTAATGCTTTCCTGTATCAACATTCATTCCAAATTCAAATAAAGTTCCTTCAATGTGCTCAATCTTCATATGTCATTTAGATGAGTCTCTGTAGGTTTAGTATCTTTATAACTTTATATAGCAAAACTAAATATCACAATTATCTTCAAACTTTTATTACAATACGTTTCCATTTTAAATACTAATAAATAGTTTACTTCATAGTAGCTACTTTCAAGAATTTACTTGATACAGTGTCACGGTTTCATTGTCAAAGATTTTACTAGTATAGTTTTGAATAAAACTAAAAGAATCCAAATCATCAAAAATAAGACATGACACATCATCATTCCATTTCAAAAAATGTTCTTCATAGTTAGCTCATTCTCAATGAATATTTTATGAATACCTACTGTACTTGTAATTAGTCAATACACTGACTTACTGTTTCTTGAATCAAATATAAAGTTTCACACAATACAAAATTTCTAGCACTAGCACTCATTTTCACAATAAAATCCTTATCATTTAATATACAATTCTTCATATGTTAGTTCTCTTTACAATATTCAAGTATCTAAATGATTTAACTTAGTTATGTCAAGTTATAATAGCAAATACAAAACATCAAAAGCAATGCATCTGACAAATTTTCACTTTTCCAAATATAAAAAGTCTGCTCACTTTATCAAAGTTAGTTACATTTTCAAAATATATATCAAGATCTATACAAGTGCCTCTATTCATTTCAAAATTCTCTGTAATTTTTTAAGATTTACAAGAATACACCAAAAACTGATTCAAATCTCATAGCTTACATTTCACTACATAAAAATGTCCTTCATGGTTTCATTTTCAATAAATAGTATCTTTGTATGACTCATTATTCATTATAACTATGTATTGTAAGATTTTACTGATAATTTAAAGACATTACAAAACAATCAAAACACAAAGTCTACATGCAAAATGTTTCCATTTCCAAACTAATATTACAAAGTTACTAAAGGTTACTTCATAGTTAAATTAGATTTAGATGACCCTGCCTGTCATGTATCTTTCAATGCATTTCTGTATAGTTTTGAAAAAGCAAAAGCAAATCACCACAATTCAAAATGTTTGCACAACTTTTCCCATTTTACAACACAAAAAAAGAGTTCCTTCATAGGTTAGTTCATTCTTTCAATGAATATGTATTTAGAGTGACCCTGACTGTCACTGTCTTCTTTGTGAAGGCATTTTACTGTATAGTTTTTGAAAAAACTAAAAGCAAAATCACCCACAATATCAAAATTTGTCTTAGCACATGCATTGTTTCCCATTTTCCAACACTAATAAAAAGTTTTCCTTCATAGGTTAGCTCATTCTTTCAATGAATATGTATTTAGAGTGACCCTGACTGTCATTGTGTTCCTTGTCAAGGCATTTTACTGTATAGTTTTGGAGAAAACTAAAAGCAAAATCAACCACAACATCAAAATTTGTCTTAGCACATGCACTGTTTCCCATTTTCCAACACTATTAAAAATTGTTCCTTCATAGGTTAGCTCATTCTTTCAATGTATATGTATTTAGAGTTACCCTGACTGTCACTGTCTTCATTGTCAAGGCATTTTACTGTATATTTTTTGAAAAAACTAAAAGCAAAATCACCCAAAACATCAAAATGTATCTTAGCACATGCACTGTCCCATTTCCAACACTAATAAAAAGTGTTCCTTCATAGGTTAGCTCATTATTTCAATGAATATGTATTTAGAGTGACCCTGACTGTCACTGTCTTCATTGTCAAGGCATTTTACTGTATAGGTTTTGAAAAAACTAAAAGCAAAATCACCCACAATATCAAAATACGTCCTTGCACATGCACTGTTTCCCATTTTCCAACACTAATAAAAAGTGTTCCTTCATATGTTAGCTCATACTTCCAATGGATATGTATTTAGAGTGACTCTGGCTGTCACTGTGTTTATTGTCAAGGCATTTTACTGTATAGTTTTGGAGAAAACTAAAAGCTAATTCACCCAAAACATCAAAATACAACTTTGTAAATGCACTGTCCCATTTTCCAACACTAATAAAAAGAGTTCCTTCATAGGGTAGCTCTTTTTGTCAATTAACATGTATTTAGAGTGACCCTGACTGTCACTGTATTCCTTGTCAAGGCATTTTACTGTATAGTTTTTGAAAAAACTAAAAGCAAAATCACCCAAAACATCAAAATGCATCTTAGCACATGCACTGTCCCATTTTCCAACACTAATAAAAAATAGTTCCTTCATAGGTTAGCTCATTCTTTCAATGGATATGTATTTAGAGTGACTCTGACTGTCACTGTATTCACTGTCAAGGCATTTTACTGTATAGTGTTTTGAAAAAACTAAAAGCAAACTCACCAAATACATCAAAATGCATCTTAGCACATGCACTGTCCCATTTTCCAACACTAATAAAATTAGTTCCTTCATAGGTTAGCTCATTCTTTCAATGAATATGTATTTAGAGTAACCCTGACTGTCACTGTCTTCTTTGTGAAGGCATTTTACTGTATAGTTTTTGAAAAAACTAAAAGCAAAATCACCCACAATATCAAAATTTGTCTTAGCACATGCATTGTTTCCCATTTTCCAACACTAATAAAAAGTGTTCCTTCATAGGTTAGCTCATTCTTTCAATGAATATGTATTTAGAGTGACCCTGACTGTCACTGTGTTCCTTGTCAAGGCATTTTACTATATAGTTTTGGAGAAAACTAAAAGCAAATTCACCCAAAACATCAAAATGCATCTTAGCACATGCACTGTCCCATTTTCCAACACTAATAAAAAATAGTTCCTTCATAGGTTAGCTCATTCTTTCAATTAATATGTATTTAGAGTGACCCTGACTGTCACTGTCTTCATTTTCAAGGCATTTTACTGTATAGGTTTTGAGAAAACTAAAAGCAAAATCACCCACAATATCAAAATACGTCCTGGCACATGCACTGTTTCCCATATTCCAACACTAATAAAAAGTGTTCCTTCATAGGTTAGCTCATTCTTTCAATGGATATAAATTTAAAGTGACCCTGATATTCACTGTATTCATTGTCAAGGCATTTTACTGTACAGTTTTGGAGAAAACTAAAAGCAAAATCACCCAAAACATCAAAATGCATCCTGGTACATGCACTGTTTCCCAATTTCCAACACTAAAAAAAAATGTTTCTTCATAGGTTAGCTCATACTTTCAATGGATATGTATTTAGAGTGACCCTGACTGTCACTGTCTTGATTGTCAAGGCATTTTACTGTATAGTTTTTGAAAAAACTAAAAACAAATTCACCCACAATATCAAAATACGTCCTGGCACATGCAGTGTTTCCCATTTTCCAACACTAATAAAAAGTGTGCCTTCATAGGTTAGCTCATACTTTCAATGTATATGTATTTAGAGTGTTTGAAGCGTGCATTCTGGTAAGAGTACAGCTTTCTCTCTATCATGGCGAGCACTAGCAAGGCGTTTAATCCTCGTTATTTGAAACCCGATGACACACACAATCTTTGCGTCTATTGTTCGGGCAAGGAGCACGCACGTGATGTCCTTGAGGGGAAATCTACGTGCACCGTGAGCTTTTTCTATGTAAAAGCTCCGCTCTCGTCCTGTCCCTCTTTTCAAGGAAAGAGGGGCAGCCGTCTGCTTCCCGCGATCCGGGACCCACCGCTGCCGAGGCACGGAGGCGAATGAAATTAGCAGTTGGATGTGGCCGATGAGTTAGAGAGGGACCGCCCCTTTTTGCGCGCATCGTCCGAGAACGAGAGTGAGCTGCTGGATTGTGACGATGCGATCTTTCTGACATCATTAGATTCAGCGGCTAGTGCTCTGCTGGGTTATGCCCAGGAAGAGCAGGAGATGTTTAAGGGTGAGGAAGTTGAGACTGAACCCTCTTAATCCTCCTGCACTGCATATGAACGAGTTTCTGGAGGTTATGGATCATAAAAATAAATCTTTCTGGCCATAAACCCCCAGCTCGAGTGAGCCTTCCTTTCTTCATAAAATCTCGATGTGGAGGTTGAGAAGGAGTGGAAAAAGCTATTTTTTCTCATATTCATAGGTTTCAGCATACTAGTTATGCTGACACTGAGGGGATGCGTGAAAATGGCTATGAGGGGATGCCCCCTGTGCAAGAGATGATAACCAGCTTATCTCTCTGTGGCGAGACATCCTCTCTCAAGGCTCCCTCCTGGCCATCTAAGCCCCTGAATCTCGCTTAAATGGCAGGGCATATGCAGCAGCAGGTCAGACCGTCGCTTCGTTGCACACTAAGGCGTACCAGACTGATCTGCTGAAAGACCTGGATAAGGTTCTATAAAATCCAGGTCTGAGCCCGAACAACCAGGGGTCCTAGCCCATATCGGTCTGAGGGTCAGAGATGAGCTCAGAAGGCTAGTCTTGCGACTCATGCCCCTCCCCCTCCTGCGGCTAGGGTGAGAGAGAGGCGTGGGTCAGAGAGAGGCAAGCCCTCTCATTCCTCTCTAACTCCCCTGTAACCACCGTAAACTCCACCTGACCGAGGTTAGGTGGAAATTTCCTGCTAAACCAAGGCTAAAAAAAAAAACAAAAAAAAAAACAAGGGTGAGTTCCCTCTCATTCTGAGGAATGAGTTTTCCGCTCTCCAGAGCTCGCTGTCGGTAGAGCTAGCATTGCTCCCCTCACTAGAGGGTCACCTATGAGCATGCCGCTCCCTTCGGAGCGTCTGAGTTCCCTCTCATTCTGAGGAATGAGTTCTCCGCTCCTCAGAGCTCTGTGATAGGTCGCTCGCCTTGCTGGTCGAGCTAGCATTGCTCCCCTCACTATAGAGGGTCATCTATGAGCATGCCGCTCCCTGCTGAGCGTCTGAGTTCCTCTCCTTCTGAGAGATGAGTTCTCCGCTCCCCAGAGCTTTGTGTTAGGTCGCGGATGAATGAGTTCCCCGCCCTCCAGAGCTCCTCATTGGTAGAGCTAGCACTGCTCCCCTCACCATAGAGGGTCACCTATGAAAATGCCGCTCCCTTTGGGGCGTCTGAGTTCCCTCTCATTCTGAAGGATGAGTTCTCCGCTCCCCAAAGCTCGCTGTCGGTAGAGCTAGCGTTGCTCCCCTCACCTAGAGGGTCACCTATGAGCATGCCGCTCCCTTCTGAGCATCTGAGTTCCCTCTCATTCTGAGGCATGAGTTCTCCGCTCCCCAGAGCTCTGTGATAGGATGCTCTCCTTGTTGGTCGAGCTAGCATTGCTCCCCTCACCATAGAGGGTCACCTATGAGCATGCCGCTCCCTTCGGGGCGTCCGAGTTCCCTCTCACTCTGAGGAGTGAGTTCTCCGCTCTAGAGCTCCTCATTGGTAGCTGAGTTCCTCTCATTCTGAGGAATGAGTTCTCCGCTCTCCAGAGCTCGCCGTCAGTAGAGCTAGCACTGCTCCCCTCAACCAGAGGGTCACCTATGAGCATGCCGCTCCCTTCTGAGCGTCCGAGTTTCTCCGCCCCCCCAGAGCTCTGTGATAGGTCGCTCGCCTTGTTGGTCGAGCCAGCATTGCTCCCCTCACCATAGAGGGTCATCTACGAGCTTGCCGCTCCCTTCTGAGCATCTGAGTTCCCTGTCACTCCGAGGAATGAGCAGTTCTTCGCGCCAGGGCATAGACCGTTCTTCTAAAATCCATGTTATGGTAAGTGCACACGCGAGACTTCTAAAATCCACTCAGTGGTAAGTCCGCACATCGAAAGTTCTGCGTTCTTTCTAAAATCCCGTAAGGGTAGGGTTACGCACGCAGCTTCGGGCCCTTTTTTGAGCTGGTTAAGCCCCGGTTTGTGCCTTGGGCCCCACTCCTTCTGCCCCAATTTTTTGGGTCCAAAAAAAAAAGAAAAAAAAGGGGGTGTACGCTACCAATAGGTCTGTTGAGACAGTTCCCTCAGTAAGCTTGTGCAGAGCAAGTGGTAGCCCCTGAGTGATCGGCCAGGACCTAGTGACCAGGTGCTTGGCCATATCCCCTTAAAGGAATCTTTCTCTGATTCCAAGACTTTGAGCTCTACCCTGGGTCCGGTAATCCCGGCACCTAGCAGGTAAGTACTAGGGTATGCAGCTCGGGCCTTTGGCTGAAGGGGATAATATCACTGACAGCCATTAACCGTCCCGGGGGCAACTCACTTAGCCTGGTAGAGTTGGCTTAGTGCTCGCCTTTTTCGCGAAATTGGCTTGCACTCCCCTCAGCATGGTGGCGTGGGTATAGCGTTCCCCATAGCGACCCCTAGGGGTCGACCTATGTTCCTTCATAGGTTAGCTCATACTTTCAATGGATATGTATTTAGAGTGACTCTGACTGTCACTGTGTTCATTGTCAAGGCATTTTACTGTATAGTTTTGGAGAAAACTAAAAGCTAAATCACACAAAACATCAAAATACATCTTAGTAAATGCACTGTGTCCCATTTTCCAACACTAATAAATAGAGTTCCTTCATAGGTTAGCTCATTTATTCAATTAACATGTATTTAGAGTGACCCTGACTGTCACTGTCTTCATTTTCAAGGCATTTTACTGTATAGTTTTTGAAAAAACTAAAAGCAAAATCACCCACAATATCAAAATTTGTCTTAGCACATGCACTGTTTCCCATTTTCCAACACTAATAAAAAGTGTTCCTTCATAGGTTAGCTCATTCTTTCAATGCATATGTATTTAGAGTGACCCTGACTGTCAATGTGTTCCTTGTCAAGGCATTTTACTGTATAGTTTTTGAAAAAACTAAAAGCAAAATCACCCAAAACATCAAAATGCATCTTAGCACATTCACTGTCCCATTTTCCAACACTAATAAATATAGTTCCTTCATAGGTTAGCTCATTCTTTCAATGGATATGTATTTAGAGTGACCTTGACTGTCACTGTATTCCTTGTCAAGACATTTTACTGTATAGGTTTTGAAAAAACTAAAAGCTAAATCACCCACAATATCAAAATACGTCCTGGCACATGCAGTGTTTCCCATTTTCCAACACTAATAAAAAGTGTTCCTTCATAGGTTAGCTCATTTATTCAATTAACATGTATTTAGAGTGACCCTGACTGTCACTGTCTTCATTTTCAAGGCATTTTACTGTATAGTTTTTGAAAAAACTAAAAGCAAAATCACCCACAATATCAAAATTTGTCTTAGCACATGCACTGTTTCCCATTTTCCAACACTAATAAAAAGTGTTCCTTCATAGGTTAGCTCATTCTTTCAATGCATATGTATTTAGAGTGACCCTGACTGTCAATGTGTTCCTTGTCAAGGCATTTTACTGTATAGTTTTTGAAAAAACTAAAAGCAAAATCACCCAAAACATCAAAATGCATCTTAGCACATTCACTGTCCCATTTTCCAACACTAATAAATATAGTTCCTTCATAGGTTAGCTCATTCTTTCAATGGATATGTATTTAGTGTGACCTTGACTGTCACTGTATTCCTTGTCAAGACATTTTACTGTATAGGTTTTGAAAAAACTAAAAGCTAAATCACCCACAATATCAAAATACGTCCTGGCACATGCAGTGTTTCCCATTTTCCAACACTAATAAAAAGTGTTCCTTCATAGGTTAGCTCATACTTTCAATGGATATGTATTTAGAGTGTTTGAAGCGTGCATTCTGGTAAGAGTACAGTTTTCTCTCTATCATGGCGAGCACTAGCAAGTTCCCTCTCATTCTGAGGAATGAGTTCTCCGCTCTCCAGAGCTCGCTGTCGGTAGAGCTAGCATTGCTCCCCTCACTAGAGGGTCACCTATGAGCATGCCGCTCCCTTCGGAGCGTCTGAGTTCCCTCTCATTCTGAGGAATGAGTTCTCTGCTCCTCAGAGCTCTGTGATAGGTCGCTCGCCTTGCTGGTCGAGCTAGCATTGCTCCCCTCACTATAGAGGGTCATCTATGAGCATGCCGCTCCCTGCTGAGCGTCTGAGTTCCTGTCCTTCTGAGGGATGAGTTCTCCGCTCCCCAGAGCTTTGTGTTAGGTCGCGGAGGAATGAGTTCCCCGCCCTCCAGAGCTCCTCATTGGTAGAGCTAGCACTGCTCCCCTCACCATAGAGGGTCACCTATGAGCATGCCGCTCCCTTTGGGGCGTCTGAGTTCCCTCTCATTCTGAAGGATGATTTCTCCGCTCCTCAGGCTTTGGGCCATGCTTCGGACGCAAGCTTCAGACGAAGAAGCGGATGATGTATTCTCCCGGTGGTCCTTATATTATGGTCGCGCCGGTAGTGACGTCATGGGCTGTCGTCGGCCAACGAATGGTGTTTTTACATATGTATCTTCAGACACGAGTCACGCTGAGGGCGTTCCCCATAGCGACCCCTAGGGGACGCAGTGTCTCGTTCCCCACTCGGGGAACCATGGTTACAAACGTAACCTGAGACGTTTCCCATTTTCCAACACTAATAAAAAGTGTTCCTTCATAGGTTAGCTCATTCTTTCAATGGATATAAATTTACAGTGACCCTGACTGTCACTGTATTCATTGTCAAGGCATTTTACTGTACAGTTTTGGAGAAAACTAAAAGCAAAATCACCAAAAACATCAAAATGCATCCTGGCACATGCACTGTTTCCCATATTCCAACACTAAAAAAAATTGCTCCTTCATAGTTTAGCTCATACTTTCAATGGATATGTATTTAGAGTGACCTTGACTGTCACTGCATTCCCTGTCAAGGCATTTTACTGTATAGTTTTGGAGAAAACTAAAAGCTAATTCACCCAAAACATCAAAATGCGTCCTGGCACATGCAGTTGACGGTGCTGAAGAGAAAGGAAATAGCGCCTGTCCGTGGCCCCACATCTATGCCCGCCCACGGCTATCGGATGGAAGACGAGGGCGAGCCATCTGTTCAAACTGTGCATCTGCACTTGCTGGACGTGCATACTCGGCAGCTGGACAAGCGGCTTTGGCGCTGCACACTACGGCGGTACTTTAGGTCTTCCAGAACAAGATGCTCGCCAGTGAGGAAGCCGGTCTGGATGCAGCTTCACTCAGGGACCTGAGGAGCATGACAGACCTGGCCCTGCGTGCCACCAAAGCCACCGCCCAAGCCATTGGGCGTTCGTTGTCCAGCCTGGTAGTATTAGAGCGCCACCTCTGGCTCATGATGACGGAGATGTAAGAGGCGGACAAAGTTCCCTTCCTCGACGCTCCGGTTTTGTCAGGCAGCCTGTTTGGACCAGCTGTGTAGGGCTTTGCGGAACGCTTCCCGGAGGCTCAGAAGTCATCTCAAGTGATGCTACACTTACTTCCAACTGCTTGCAGTCGCCCCAGACCTGCACCTGACTCAGCAGACAGCCAAACCAACGCCAGCCACCCCTGAGGGGTCGGCAGGATAGAGCTCATGCTCAGCACGACGCTACCTCTTCCCGAAGCGCCAAGGACCCTGGCCAAGATCGCCTTGGATTCAGTGCTTCAGAAGTCCTCCTGATCAGCCAGGCAGAAAGAGGAGGGGCCCCGAGTCTCACTCCTGCCAGACCACCCCGCAAGCAGCCTCTAATGTGCCTCTTGCCACCCCGCTCAGAGCAAAGGGTGTTATTGGTTCCCCATGGGCCCACTTTAGCACCCGGGTGTCCGACCGCTGAGATAGCGTAAAAAATAAAACACATACATTTTCAAAAGAGAGAAAAATAATTTTCTGCCTGCCATAAACATCCTGCCCTTATGCAGCCAGTCTTTAGAGCTGTTTCAATCTCTTGCCACACGGACCAAGCCCTGGCAGGCCATCCCCGATGTGTCAAGTGGGTAATGGCTACGATAAGACGAGGTTATACTCTCCAATTCGCTCGAAGACCACCGCACTTCTGCGGACTGCTCGCCACCACAGTGCGCAGCGAGGATGCTCAAGTCCTTCGCGCAGAGGTGATGAATAGAAATTGTTAGAAAGCCATAGAAATCGTTACTCCAGCCCAGAGCAAGTCAGGCTTCTACAGCCGCTACTTCCTCGTCTCCAAATAGACGGTGGCCTGCGACCTATTCTAGATCTCTAGATATTCAAGACTTCTGAATCACGCCCTGGTAAAAAGGTCATTCAGGATGATCACTTTGAAACCGATCCTCTCGCAATTATGCCCAGCGTACTGGTTCATGTCGCTGGATCTGAAAGATACATACTTTCATATAGAGGTTGTCCCTCATCACAAACGATTCTTGAGATTCGCATTCAAAGGGGTGGCATTTCAATACAAGGTCCTACCATTTGGGCTGTCCCTGGCTACCTCGACGACTGGCTCATTCTGGCCCAGTCAGAGGCGGTTTCGACATCGCACAAGACCCTCCTAATCAGCTACTTAGTTTGCCTGGGGATCAGGGTCAATTTTTCCAAGAGCATACTGTCACGCAGCCAACGAGTTTCATTCCTGGGCACAGTTATCGACTCAGTGCAGATGACAGCAACTGTCTCAGCGGAGCGAGCCACGATGATTCATCGCCACGCAGCTTCCTTCAAGGAACTAAAAGAGCTCATTTCAGCATGGCATTGTTGCAAATGCTGTGCCGTCATTGTAAGACGTGCAGGACTCCCCTGCATGCAGCATGGGTGGCATATCAATACAAGGTCCTACCATTTGGGCTGTCCCTGGCTCCCCGCACTTTTACGCGATGCATGGATGCAGCTTTCTCCCCTCTGCGACAGATGAGAATCTGCATACTAAACTACCTCGACGACTGGCTCATTCTGGCCCAGTCAGAGGCGGTTTCGACATCGTACAAGACCTTCCTAATCAGCCACTTAGGTTGCCTGGGGTTCAGGGTCAATTTTGCCAAGAGCATACTGTCACCCAGCCAACAAGTTTTATTCCTGGGCACAGTTATCGACTCAGTGCAGATGACAGCAACTGTCTCAGCAGAGCGAGCCACGATGATTCAACGCCACGCGGCTTCCTTCAAGGAAGATACCGCCCGTCCGCTCAAAGCTTTCCAGAAAAAGCTGGACCTTATGGCAGCGTCTTCGCCGGTACTTTAGTTGGGTCTGCTTCACATGCGACCCATCCAGTTCTGGCTGAAGCATAGGGTTCAATCGGCTTGGCATCACGGACACCACCACGTAACGGTGACTCGGCCCTGCGTATCAGCCCTGGCCCATTGAAGGGACCTCCTCTGGCTTAAACAAGGCGTGATCTTAGACACGGCGCACAGATGAAGGTTGTCACGACAGACGCTTCCAACAAGGGTTGGGGAGCGCTGTGCGAGGGCAAACCAACCTTCGGTCTTTGGTCTGAAGAGGAGTCGGGCCTGCACATCAACACATCAAAGTTTGTGCTGCAGCCATAGTGGCTTTCCATGCCCCTATTGCTGGCCGGTCGGTGGGCAGAGATAGTGCGGTAATTTAATTTTTACGAGGCACCAGGAGACTGAATCCCCCGCATCCTCGTACAGTTCCACCCTGGGACTTACCACCCATGCTAAAGGCCCTGAAAGGGCCCCCGTTTGAACCATTGCAATCCACGAGCCAGAGAGCACTCTCGTTAAAAACTGCCCTGCTGCTAACACTGCCAGCGGTCAAGCAAGAAGGAGACCTGCAAGCCCTCTCCATCAACCCTGCTTGCCAGGAATTCGGGCCTAACGACTCCAAGGTCATCCTGAAATCAAGACTGGGTTATGTAACTAGGTGCTCTCGCCTCCGTGCCCAGGAATCCCTGCTCTGCCCCGTCAGGGCCCTGAGGGTATAATTGAGCATTCTGCCTCATACGGAAAGTCAGAACAGCTTTTTTTCGGCTTCGGTAGCCACGCTACAGGTGGCCCATTTACAAAGCAAGGAATTTCTAGGTGGTTAGTGGATGCTATTACCCAAGCATACTCCTCCTTGGGTTTGCAGTGCCCCATCGGAGTCAGAGTCAAGTCCACCAGAGGTATCATCTCTTCCTAGGGCATGGTCCAGCAGGGTGTCCATTTCGTAAATTTGTGAGGCGGCTGGCTGGTCCTCGCCGTCCACATTTGTAAGGTTTTACAACCTGGACGTCCCTGCCTTACAGGCCTGAGTCCTTTCTGCTTAAATTAGCAATCTTATGGGTTCACTTGACCAGCATTGTTCAAGCCCCTTCCTTCACTTGGTCTGTCCATACTATATGGACGCCAGGTATCAACTTTACAGGACGACACCCAGGCCACGGATGACTCTATGGCTCAGCCTGTGCTTGGTATATTCTAATGACTCCCCTGGGTCTTACTCCTAATGAGTCTTGGTTTTGAGTCGTTCCATGTCATAGCACGGCATTATTGTACGTGTTCCCATACAGCGTCTCTCGACGCAGTACGAGTGAAATATCGAAAGGGAACGCACTTGGTTACTATCGTAATCTCGGTCTCCTGAGATATGGAATGAGTACAACGTTCCTGGCCGTGCTATGAGCTGCATGCCTCAATCGCTTCCTTCGAAGAAATCTGAGATTTGGTGGCGAAGTATAGTAAGATGCTCCTCCTATTTTGGTGGTCTATGGTGGGCTGCATATCCATAGGCTTGCGCAACGCCGCCGAGCCATTGGTTCGTTTTTTATTACTGCCCGAACCGATGGACGTGCAGTTACACTGCATAATTAAAAACGACTTCAGTTGAAGAGGAAAAAAGTAATTTTTCCCATACAGCTTCTCTTGATGCAGTACTCATTCCATATCTCAGGGAACCAAAGTTACGATAGTAACCGAGTACATTTATGTTGATATGCCTGCAAAGCAGCATTGGATTTTTTTTTTTTTATCTTAATCTTCAGTCTATTTAATAAAAGTAGTCAGATGGAATTCATCACTTCTCCACCTTGACTGAATCATTACAATTATATGGTATTGAGATTAACTGTTGAATTATCTATTTAAATGAAAGTCTATACAATGAGTGGCAAATCACAGTGATAGAGAAAGACAGTTGATAACACAAAGTAAAATAAAAGTGTTATGTCCCTGTTTGAATATGATCACACTTTTATATTTTTTTTTGTTTTGTTATTACATAAAACATATATGTGCATCTTGAAGAACAATTGCACTTTCAGCATGCTGTTGCAAATATTTATTGACTCTCTGCTGCACACTATTGCACACAGCTAATATTTATGTTTTTGTGTAAATATTAAAGTACAGTGTCAACAGTGAAATCCAAATGTCTATTTATTTATGTTCTTTCTAAAAAGATAAACTTTTGGAACCGTGCAACATTATGCAATTTATTAGCTTTTTTCATGAATAAATACAGTGTAAGAATGCACTTTTTGGGGTGAGTTTGCCTTTAATTTTCTCCAAAACTGGAAAGAGTGACAGTCAGGGTCACTCTGTATACAAATTCATTGAAAGAATAAGCTAACCTATGAAGGAACTCTTTTTATTAGTGTTGGAAAATGGGAAACAGTGCATGTTCCAGGACGCATTTTGATGTTTTGGTTGATTTTGCTTTTAGTTTTCTCCAAAACTATACAGTAAAATGCCTTGACAGGGAAAACAGTGACAGTCAAGGTCACTCTAAATACATATCCATTGAAAGAATGAGCTAACCCATGAAGGAACACTTTTTATTAGTGTTGGAAAATGGGAAACAGTGCATGTGCCAGGACGCATTTTGATATTGTGGGTGATTTTGTTTTTAGTTTTTTCAAAAACTATACAGTAAAATGCTTTGATAATGAATACAGTGTCAGTCAGGGTCACTCTGTATAGATATTCATTGAAATAATGAACTAACCTATGAAGGAACTCTTTTTATTAGTGTTGGAAAATGGGAAACAGTGCATGTGCCAGGACGCATTTTGATGTTTTGGATGATTTTGCTTTTAGTTTTCTCCAAAACTATACAGTAAAATGCCTTGACAGGGAAAACAGTGACATTCAAGGTCACTCTAAATACATATACATTGAAAGAATGAGCTAACCTATGAAGGAACACTTTTTATTAATGTTGGAATATGGGACACAGTGCATGTGCCAGGACGCAGTACAATGCCTTGACAGGGAATACAGTCACAGTCAAGGTCACTCTATATACACATTCATTAAAAGAATGAGCTAACCTATGAAGGAACTCTTTTTATTAGTGTTGGAAAATGGGAAACAGTGCATGTGCCAGGACGCATTTTGATGTTTTGGATGATTTTGCTTTTAGTTTTCTCCAAAACTATACAGTAAAATGCCTTGACAGGGAAAACAGTGACATTCAAGGTCACTCTAAATACATATACATTGAAAGAATGAGCTAACCTATGAAGGAACACTTTTTATTAGTGTTGGAATATGGGACACAGTGCATGTGCCAGGACGCATTTTGATGTTTTGGGGGATTTTGCTTTTAGTTTTCTCCAAAACTATACAGTAAAATGCCTTGACAGGGAATACAGTCACAGTCAATGTCACTCTATATACATATCCATTAAAAGAATGAGCTAACCTATGAAGTAACACTTTTTATTAGTGTTGGAAAATGGGACACAGTGCATGTGCCAGGACGCATTTTGATGTTTTGGGTGATTTTGCTTTTAGTTTTCTCCAAAACTATACAGTAAAATGCCTTGACAGGGAATACAGTCACAGTCAAGGTCACTCTATATACATATCCATTAAAAGAATGAGCTAACCTATGAAGTAACACTTTTTATTAGTGTTGGAAAATGGGACAAAGTGCATGTGCCAGGATGCATTTTGATGTTTTGGGTGATTTTGCTTTTAGTTTTCTCCAAAACTATACAGTAAAATGCCTTGACAGGGAAAACAGTCACAGTCAAGGTCACTCTATATAAATATCCATTAAAAGAATGAGCTAACCTATGAAGTAACACTTTTTATTAGTGTTGGAAAATGGGACAAAGTGTATGTGCCAGGACGTATTTTGATGTTTTGGGTGATTTTGCTTTTAGTTTTCTCCAAAACTATACAGTAAAATGCCTTGACAATGAAGACAGTGACAGTCAGGGGCACTCTAAATACATATCCATAGAAAACATGAGCTAACCTATGAAGGAACGTCCCAGGTTACGTATGTAACCATGGTTCCCCGAGGGAATGAGACGCTGCCTCGTAAACGCAATGGGGAACGCCATCAGCGTTGTCCAGCTCTGAATCATATGTGTAATCAGTCAAAATTGATGGCCAGACGTCATGTGCGGGTGACGTCATGACCAGGATGCTTAAAAGCGTGTGATATGCAGCCAGCGTCAGCTTCCAGGAATGAAGCAAAGCTCTAGTAGGGATGCCAGAGGTATGGCCCTGCGACGCAGCGTCTCGTTCCCTCGGGGAACCATGGTTACATACGTAACCTGGGACGTTCCCCTCCGGGAACTCGAGCTGCGTCGTAAACGCTGTGGGGAACGAGATGTCCACGCCGCCATACTTGCAAATCCTTGCTTGGAATGCACAGCTATGGCAAGGGAATAGACGAGCCAGGTCGTAGAACCTGGAAAGTTAGGGGCGTAGACCACCCACCAGCGTCACAGATGTCCTGCACAGGTACACCTGCCAGAAGGCCTTGGAGGCCTCCATACCTTAAGTTGAGTGAGCCTTGACTCCCAAAGGCGAGGGGAGATCAGAGGACTCGAGATCATAGGATAGCATCCAGATCTAATACTAAGCATAAGCTCCCTGGCCTCCACCGGAGGTAACGTGTAACTAGAGAGTTTTGCCTACTGAAAGGCCACAAAGAGGGGCGTGGTAGGTCGCTATAGCCGCCACGTAAACCTTCAGGGTGGAGTGGGCTAACCCTGCGGAGAAACGGGCCTGCGAGAACTCCAGCACTGTACCAAACAGGCAGTTAACTGGATCAAGCAGGCGGTCTCCGCACCCTGAGTCTCAACTTCAGGGCGTACAGTTTCCTTATTGAGGGAGCTCTAGATTGGAGGATGGTCTCAGCAACCTCAGTTGAGAGATCAGAGGCTATGAGTTGTGCCGATATGAATACGCTTTGCCCCCAAAGCACATTTCAGGAACTTCCTGTGATGGGGAAGGAGTATGCATCTTTTAGATCGCTCGTGACCACCAGTCCTCGGATCTGGTGTGAGACACGTGCTTGAAGAGAGCTTTCTGAACTTCAGTCGTGTGACTGAGCGGTTCAGTTAGCTTAGATCTAAGAAGGACGCAACCCCTTTCCCAGGAACAATGAAGTACGGCTGTAGAACCCGGACTCTTTGTCTAGAGCAGGGACCACCTCAATGGTCTCCTTCCTCAGGAGAGTGCTCACTTCTTGTTCCATTACCAGAGCCTGCTCGGGACCCACCAGCATGGGAGTGACCCCGTAGAAAGGCTGCGGCAGAGCGCCACATAGCCTTGTTCTACAGTGTGCGTGACCCATCGAGACACATTTGGCAGCAGTTTCCATGCTGCCAAATAGTCTACTAAGGGAACCAGTCTCTCAAGACTGGCCTCTGGTGTACTTAGAGCTGCTAGCTCGGTGCCCTGAAGCAGAGGACCGGCAGGGGCCGGCCGCTCTAGCTGCTTTAGAGACCCTCAAAGGGGGCGGCGAGCCTCTCAGCTCCGCTACATTTCTGTGCGAAAGAGACTGAGAGAACCGCTCGCTGGAGACCGCTGCGCCCTGGAACACTGGCAGGGTTAGCAGACTGATCTCCTGAGGGCACCGAGGAGAGACGGGCACCGTGTAATGCGGTGTACCCCGCTCTTCCCCAGAGGGGCCTGCCCTCACCAGTCCTGGGCCTTGACATCAGGACTGCCTCAGAAGCCTCCTATTGGAAATGACGGTCCTCAGACCCATGTCATCTCTTAGGAAGACTAGGAACCAGAGTCTGCTCAGGCAGATCCCAATGAGACATGCTTGGCAGGGGCTCCCAAGCTGCCGGGTGGCCTACTAAGGGAACCAGTCTCTCGAGACTGGTCTCTGGTGTACTTAGAGCGGCTAGCTCGGTGCCCTGAGGCGGGGGACCGGCAGGAGACAGCCGATCTAGCTAGATCGGCAACACGCGAGCCACTCAGAACAAAACAAATAAATCTTCTTGGAGAGAAACTGCTGCAGATTAGCACACTCTCACTCAAGGGGGAAGAACTACAGCTTAGGCTTTCACCCTGAGAGAGCGCTAGACATGGGGAATACAGGTGGATATAGGGCGAACCCATCTCCAACCTGTCCGCCAGATCTATGTGCGATCCCCGTGATCTCAATCGCCGCGGGGCCTCAGCAGTAGCGGGACCTCGAGATCATAGGCACGGACACACTCCTCGGAGTGTGCCCGGCGGGAGCACAATGCATTGCAGCGGGGAACACACGTTTATTTAGCCCTTTCTTTTTTTCTCAAGAGAGCTGTGTGTGCGCTTCTCTTAGCTCCGCTCCCCAGATATGTTTCTCTCTATAGCTTATTTGTTTTTACTCATTCACAACACGCTTGTGCAAACGTATGTTTCGAAAATTCATCGACATCCTCCCTGTCTTCCTCCTCGGAAAAAGACAGACAAAGCGTCAAGCCCTTTTTCTGGGGGGAAGAACCGCGGGGCGGGCTTCCGATCTCAGAAAGTGGGCGCTGGATCTGATGGGAAAGGAAGAAGATAGGGGATCGCCCTTCTTAATGTTTCCATCTAATCCATCTGCGAGCACAACCACTGCTCCGCCTCTTGGCAGGTGCTGCGAGGACGCAGGTGAAAACTCCTCAAAGAGAGTTCCCCCCCCCCCCCCGGGAGCGAAGTATACGCAGTGGAAGCCACTCATAATGCGGGCAGTCGGCTCCCTCGAGAGCCGACCCTGCATGCTTCACTCCCAGTCAGACCATCGCAAAAACTGTGTGTATCCCGCTCGTGATATAGCGTGTGTTGAAAACTCTGTTCTTCTAAAGTAGAAAACTCAGAAGAGAAGACCAGGAGACTTCGGATTGGATTGTCAGCAGAATTTCTTTATTCTATGACATGTCTTGTTGTCTGTAGTCATCGAAAATCTCACTCTTAAGTAATTTACAGGTTGTCTTATAGGTATTTTTGGAGGAGGGACTTTTTTTAGGTGGAGACAAACATCAAAGAACGCAAACATCTGAGGGAGGCGTTAGTTAGTTACAGGAAACTTCCCGTGGTCCAATAAACCTAACAAAGGTTGAATCTCTCAGTAGTCTGACTCCTTGATCTTACCATTAACATAGAGACAAAAGGCACAGCTGTCTCGAGCTCAAATGGTCAGGAAACGCTCTCAAACATCTGTATTTCCTGACACTTTCTTTAGTCAGGAAGTGTATCTAAATTAAACATTTAAAATAAAATTTGTAATCCTTCACGTGGGCAGGGAGGAACACACAGTCTGTAACGTGATCTACTTTCGCCCTTATTTGCCTTTGATATGTCTGCTTCCTAGTCTTTTCCTTCCTTTTATTTCTTTGCCTTTCTTATTTCCTATCTTTCTTTGACAAACGATAGTAGGAGACTCACAGAACATATACGTGACTGACACACACAGAGAGCTTTGCTGAATGACAAAAAGCTGACGCCGGCTGCACGTCACGTGCTTTTAAGCATCCTGGTCATGACGTCACCCGCACCTGACGTCTGGCCATCAATTTCGACTGATTACACATATGATTCAGAGCTGGACAACGCTGATGGCGTTCCCCATACACAGTGCAAGTGCCAGGACGCATTTTGATGTTTTGGGTGAATTTGCTTTTAGTTTTCTCCAAAACTATACAGTAATATGCCTTGACAATGAAGACAGTGACAGTCAGGGGCACTCTAAATACATATCCATTGAAACAATGAGCTAACCTAAGAAGGAACTCTTTTTATTAGTGTTGGACAAAGGGAAACTAAATTAAACTAAACTAAACTAAACTAAACTAAATTGACCTGTTTCCCTTATAACAATATATATATTTTATGTTATCATTACAACAGGGAATATAGTGACAGTCAGAGTCACTCTAAATACATACACATTGAAAGAATGAGCTAACCTATGAAGGAACACTTTTTATCAGTGTTGGAATATGGGACAGTGCATGCGCCAGGACGCATTTTGATGTTTTGGGTGATTTTGCTGTTGATTTTTTCCAAAATTATACAGTAAAATGTCTTGAAAATGAATAGAGTGAGAGTCACAGTCAGAATACATATAAATTTAAATAATGAGCTAACCTATAAAGATTTTTTTTTTATTTGTGTTTGAATATACGGAAATAATCAAAGTGCAAGATTGTTTGGGGTGATGTTGGCTTTAATTTTCTCTGAAACTGTACAGTGAAATGACTTGAAAATGAATACATTGACAGTCAGGAAGAAATATTAATTGAAAGAATGAGCTAACCTATAAAGAAAGGCTTTTTAGTGTTTGAAAATTATATATATATATATATATATATATATACACACATTAAAATAAAAAAATAACAATGAATAAACAACATTAATATGAAACTTTATTAACATTAATATGATAATTATATATATATACATATATATACAGTATATATTATATATGTATGTATGTATGTATGTATGTATGTATATATATATATATATATATATATATATATATATATATGTGTGTGTGTGTGTGTGTATACATACATATACATTAAAATAACAATGAATAAACAACATTAATATTAACCTTTATTAACATTAATATGATAATTATGGTATGACAGCTTCTTTACATCCATTTAGACCGCTCTCGGCACCCGTACCGTAAGTGCACGATTAGACGCGCAAACCAAAAAAAAAGTGCGGCTGGCTTGACCGTGTTTTTCAAAGTGCGGCTGGCTTGACCGCTCGTTCGTCCTGTTTGTCCCTCCGTTCTCCGTCCTCCGTCTCTCTCTCGTCTGGCTCTCTGCAGCAGCTGTATTCTCACACACAGACCGACTCAGCCCTCAGCGTCCGGTCAGCAGATGACTCGTTCTACTGAGTCGATTCTTTCGATAATTCAGTGGAAAGGCTGGAGAGATGGAACAATATAGCGAATCAATGACATTAATATATGAAATTATCCATTTATTCCTTGTACTAACAATTATTAATTGATACTTTATAATACATTATTTTAATCATAAATAATAATTTGTCGTCTGGATGGTGTCAGAGTCATGAGTTTGTTTGTTTTGTGTGTGTGTGTGTGTGTGTGTGTGTGTGTGTGTGTGTGTGTGTGTGTGAAAGAGAGAGAGAGCGAGAGAGATAACACGTCAATCAGTAATGCAAATATCATCATAAGCCTTAAGAAACTTGTTATTATTATTATTATCAATGAGTTTAAGATATTTAACAATATGCAACTCTCAGCAAGAAAGACTTCAAATCTAGGTAACATCTTGAGAAATGTGTTTTTATGATTCAAAAATATATAATAACACAAATAAATTAGCAAAGACATCAATAAGCATGGTCCCTCTGCCAGATATTGAAATCACATTTTATAAAAGAAGACAAATAACAACTTAAATCATCCCAGAGAGATTAAACCTGAATGCAACGATGGAATAACTGAAGTTATAGAGATAATAAAGAAGTCATTTTGGAGTTTGTTGCATGCACAATATTAAAACACACTCTCGTGTTTGATCAGAAATGTAAACAGTTTCAGGGAGTAGCCATGCTTTCTTCAGCGCTGAGAAAACTTACATTAACTTCATATTTTATTAATGATCAAAAATACAAAACAGCATGCAAGAAGTAATACAACCATGAAAACGAAATAATAATAATAATTCAATAAATAAAATAAAAACGTAAAAAGAGCTTGAAATGACGTCAGTGAAACGTCACGTGCGTCACTGAAAAACTTCCGGGCTGCGTTTCATTTCTACGCTTTGTTACTTTTTTGCGGTTTTTGTTTGAACTTCCGCTGATTGTCGTTTATGTAGTGTTTCCGGTCAAAGCTGCGCGCCGCGTGCGCAGTCCGATGGGAAGCGAACGCGTTTCTGCTCGCTCTCAGACTGCGCAGAGTTACGCAGCTCGCGCTCAAACACAGGGAAAGAGAAACAATGCGCGCGGAGAGGAGCTGTTATTAACACACACACACACACAGCCGTGTGCTGAAGACGTGTCGCTATCTCAGTATATCACACACACACACATACATACCTCTCATGACTTCAGCTGGACTTTAGTCTCAGGCTCATCGAAGCAGGTGAAGAAGTCGCCGGAGAGACGATGAAGTGTAGCGTTACGTCGCCGTGGATTAACGTTAAAAGTCTAGGATGAACACACTGGGTGAGTATTACAATTTTATTAAACCTATCATATATCATGTACTCAAATGTGCTGGTAGTTTACATGCAGCAGACCCGTGTCTAATGACTCATTTATTGTGTTGGAGAAATAATAACATTAACAGGCTTTTAGGCCATTTGAATTATATAAACAACCAAATCATGAATTCATAAGCTCTCAACAAGTGCACTTTGACCTGTTATTGCCTCAGTAAAGCATGCAGTGACATTCAGACTTTACTACATTAATACAGTGTGCATTATCTAATATAGTGCATTATCTAATATATCAGGCTTAAGTCAGAGACTGCGGTCAAGCCAGCCGCACTTTGAAAAACACGGTCAAGCCAGCCGCACTTTTTTTTGGTTTGCGCGTCTAATCGTGTACTTACGGGTGCCGAGAGCGGTCTATAATGGTGCTTTTCCACTGCATGGTACGGTTCGGTACGGTTCACTTTTGGGGGGTTTTCCACTGGGTACTGTACCTGGTACCTGGTACTTTTTTAGTACCACCTCAGCCGAGATTCCAAGCGAGCCGTACCGTTACCAAAACGTGACGTGTAAACTCTGTTGATCACTGATTGGCCGGAGAAAATCGTCATTACTGCGTCACTGAACTTGCGACACGAGACCCTCCTCTACAGCCCTACCCGCTAGATTTAAATCAACACAGCCAGCGAAGGATCGGACGCAACTTCTGTTTAAACAAACGCAAATTTTTGCATCAACCACAAAATAGCCGTTTCGTTGTCTGTTGAGGAAGTACAGATGTTCTTCTCGTTGATAGCCGAGGAGCGGATCCAGCGAGAGCTTGATGGCGCGACGCCGAAGGAAAAAGCCTTATGTATATAACGTTACTTTTGAACTTGCTATATTTTCAGAGTATGTTTTGTTTATATTTTTACCTTTGTATCTGTGTTTTGCTTCAATTAAAAACAATCTGATCGAATAAGTGTACCTCCAGACTATATTAAATATGTATTATTGTATGAGCACGTAATGAACCTCTTGAAAAAGACAAATGATTAATGCCACGATTATAAAAACCATCACATAAATAAAAAAAACAAGGGATACGTTGTACATTTTGAAATATTCAAAAGTTTATTGATAATTAACTTTACAGAACACGCTGCATGAATAGTTAACTAATCAAGTAACATTAACGCAGCACACCTGCACGAACATCCCTGCTCTCCTCCTCTACAGCCCGTGTCACTGTCACCACAGTCTCTGCTGCTGGGGGTAAATCACAAGCATTCTCATAGACCTCTCCATTGCTCTTAAAAACATCCCTGCTCTCCTCATCTACAGCCCGTGTCACTGCACCACAGTCTCTGCTGGGGGTAAATCCCAATCGTTCTCATAGACCTCTCCATTGCTGTTAAAAACATCCACATGCCGAGAATGAAGAACACTATTCCGTCTCCTTTCTTTGTTGTGAGTTTGTTTGTGGCGCGTTTACGATGATGTCACGGCTGTAGAGGCGGCGCAATTATAACGACGCGTGAATAATCCCGCCCACTCTATAGCGGTACTAAACTGCAGTGGAAATGCAAACCGACCCGAACTGAGCCGTACCGAGCCGTGCCGAACCGTACCGTACCATGCAGTGGAAAAGCGCCATAAATGGATGTAAAGAAGCTGTCATACCGGCGTTTCCTTTACACTTTTTTATTTTAATGTTTGTAATTACATAATTTTTGTACATAAACGTTTGTAATGTACATTAATTGTCATATTAATGTTAATAAAGGTTAATATTAATGTTGTTTATTCATTGTTATTTTTTATTTTAATGCAGATGTATGTATACATACATGTATATATATATATATATGTATATATATATATATATATATATATATATATATATATATATATATATATATATATAACAACATTAATATTAACCTTTATTACCATTAATTAGGGCTGTGACGATAACCGCATAACCGCTTCACCGCGGTAATGAGATGCGACCGCGGTGTTGAGGTCATCACCGTCATCACCGCACTGTTTTCCGCGGGATCCGACCAAATGTCTTGCAACGCGGGAATAAAACACGGTAACGGTCGGTAACTCTGGTGTAATTTGAACGGGAGTGGGCGGTCTAACAATATCCCGTTCCCGACATCCTTTCAGAACAGCATATCTGTGTGTTTTTACTCCCTCTTACCGCTCACGCGCTGCACGCACGCACCAGTGCTTCTGCGTCATGTGTTTTATTGCGCACAGTGCGCAGCATGTGCATAACGCCACCCTGACAGAACAGGCGATCTGCATGTGCATATAGGCGAACAAGGCAGTCGCCTCGGCAGCAACACAGTCAGGGGGGCAAAGGGACAGATATTTGTAGTTTATCTTTTGGGCATTCGTTATCACCGCTTAGTTATTCTACATCTAAATTAACTTTGCTTCATAGTAATGCCGCTCTCGCGCCGCCCCCCAACTGAGCGTCATCAATAGGCTACTCTACATGCAAAACATTATAATGTTCATTCATAAATGTCATCAAATCGAATAAAACTATCCAGACATGAATTCCTTTTGCTGCTGGTGCTGTCTGATGAGTTTTAAAGCCAGACACGCGCTTCTAAAAGGTAAGATTAGCTAATATGTGTGTGAGAGAGAAAGCGCGGGGGAGATAACACAAGTGTTATATTATCTATTAAATAGGCTTACGTACACCCAAAACCGTGTTTTGCTGTGTTTTAGCCAAGTGGAATACTCAATATTTAGCGTTTATCATATACAGTGTTTAATTTGTGTAATAAAGCGGGGTGATCGATCTGGCATCAGAGGATGGAGAGGTAAGGGATAATTCGCTTTTATTTTGCCTTCTCTTCGGGTGAAATTAGTTCTCACTACCACAAACTTTTTTTTGTCAAATATAGGTTTGTTTCATGTAATCTCTAAAACAGTAAACGATTTTATTTTATGCAAAGCAAACCAAGTCACCTAAACGAGCCACATCAGTTTTTTTTGCGACTATGAAATGTTTTATTTTTACTTCTAAAATGCTTGTTAAACGAATTTAAAAATAAGAAATGTTGTATACATGTTTAAACGGTGAAATATGTTGTATTAAGAACTGTATTTGACAAAAATAAAGGCACTAAGACAAGAAAGAAAGAAGAATAAAAAACAATGACAAGCTCAAACAAAACGAAACCAATAGCGACTATATAAAATAATAAAATTAATAATTTTCTAATCTCAGCATGCTTTAATTTAGTGTCGCCTGTGGTTTGCGTCAATACGTTTAAATTAAAATGTCTTTGGTCTGTGCTCTGGAAGTGTTCTGTTAATTCTGCTAAACTTTAATTACTACAACTCAAATTAAAACCGAAACTAACCTGTATAGGGTAGAAAACTCCACTAAATAAAAACTACACTAAAATTAACCAAATTATATAAAAAAATAAAAATGAAACTTCAATTTTTAGCGAAAATTGAAAGCAATATTAAAATAAAAACGAATTTTAAAATGCAAAACTACAATAACCCTGACACAAACGTATTTGACTGGAGGAAGAGGATCCGCCAGATGAGATGATCGGAGTTCGGAGGTGCTCATCCGGACCGGGTCTGTTCAGATTAAGCCCTGACTGCTAATAGCACATGCCCGTGCTTGCTTTTATTTTAATGTAGTTGTTAATAAACAAATTATCAAATCTTTCTCTTGCATCTTTAAAATCGCATTTGAGTGAAGTGGGGGCGGCACGGCAGGGTTTTGCCCAGAGCCCTGTACATGAGTGACAGAGCAGAATAAAGATGAAGTTTAGCTAAGTGTGGATGCTTCAACTGCGACTGCAAAATGGCCAGTTTACTGCGAAGAAACCCACATCAGGCAAGTCTGACACGGGACATTCTTCTCAGGGAAGTTAAATTGTTTGGTTTCATGAAAAAGAGATTTAATTTTGCAACATATACATTTAAATGACAGATGTCTTTTTTTCTCTGCGACACTTTTCCGTGTTGACAGCAAAAGGTTAAACAAATTTAGTATATGACAAGACGAATAAAAATAACAAACATGCTATTTTTACATTTTTGTACAAACTGGCCTACAGTATTATTATTTTTTTCTCTCTGCGACACTTATTATTACGTTGACAACAAAATGTAAAACTAATTTGATTCTGGACAAGACGAATAAAATAAATAGCCTACAATAAAATAAATTTTGTGCAGACTACATTTTTATTTGTTATCTCTGTCTCTTTCAGTAGAGGAAATGTCATTGTGAGATTCTGGAAACGAGATATATTTCGCGGGAACGGTCGGGTCAGGAAGAAGAAAAAACATTTTATTTTGCACTTTAAAAAGTTTGTTATTATAAATGTAGCCTAACGAATCGTCAAATAATATTAATTACATCCTAATTTGCTGTTACAACCTATCCGTTTCAACAAACACAGTTTTCAACAAGTTGCGTTTGGACAAGTGTTTATATCCACGGAGTCTTACCCGAAAAACAATGTCTAAAGAAATATGAATCGAAGTTTAGCACAAATCACCAGAACAAAGCATGGGGCATGTTAAGCTCGCTTGTTGTTTCTGCAGCTTGCTCAGGTTATTATTCTTTTAATAATTTGTACAAAGAATGGGTTGCAAACGATGACAAAAACTGTTCCATAATTCCTATTAAACTCAGAAGATATTGAAAAAAAAAAAGTTATAGAGATTAATATTATTGTTAATTTAATTTGCTGTTTTAAGAATAAAGACGGCGACTTTATTATTATTCATTTCCATGTTCATTTTCAAGCTGCACG
This sequence comes from Schizopygopsis pylzovi, assembly GCA_027422435.1. NCBI lineage: Eukaryota > Metazoa > Chordata > Actinopteri > Cypriniformes > Cyprinidae > Schizopygopsis > Schizopygopsis pylzovi. The sequence goes on from JAPDDL010001463.1 coordinate 84,821, forward strand.
CGTTCTTGATCAAGTCATTCAGGGCTCTACTCATTCTTCCCACTGGGCGCAACTTTATCTTTTTGATACAACATTATGATAAAAGTTAATCAGCCTGCATTGATTAATCTAGTTTATAGCTATATGGTAACGAAAGTGTCTAACATTCAACCTGTTCTTTTTCATCAGTATTATTTGTGTCACCTTCTCTGGTTTAAGAAGCAGTCTTTTACTTTAGTTTGAAAACCAAATCCTCCAGTGTGTTGAGCTTAGTCCAGCTGCGTGCACCTTTGCGCTCCTGCTGATGCAGTGAGTGTAGCTCTACCCAGAAGCGCTTGCGCTAAAATTGCATCTCTTCACGTGATCAGTGAAATCTGACTCCTGCTACAATGTGCTGTGGCTCTGCAGCCTGCAGACGCAGACTTGCACAAGTGCGACCACTTCAAATTTTTTTTACTGGGGGGGGGGGGGGGGGGGGGGGGGGTCGTGCGATTAACCGCCAAACCGCGATATTTGTTGCTGCTTCACCGCGGTAAGGAAAAATCCAATACCGTCACAGCCCTACCATTAATATGATAATTTTATATATATATAAAATTATCATATTAATGGAAATAAAGGTTAATATTAATGTTGTTTATTCATTGTTATTTTTTTATTTTAATGTATATGTATTGATATATATATATATATATATATAATTTTCAAACACTCATAAAAAGCTTTTCTTTATAGGTTAGCTCATTCTTTCAATTAATATTTATTCCTGTCTATCAATGTATTCATTTTCAAGTCATTTCACTGTACAGCTTCAGAGAAAATTAAAGGCAACATCACCCCAAACAATCTTGCACTTTCATAAAAAAATCCTTTATAGGATAGCTCATTATTTAAATTGATTTGTATTCTGACTGACCGTGACTATAACTCTATTCATTTTCAAGAGATTTTACTGTATAATTTTGGAGAAAATCAAAAGCAAAATCACCCCACGCAACAAAATGCATCCTACCACTTGGATTATTTCTATATATTCAAACACTCATAAAAGGTTCCTTCATAGGTTAGCTTATTCTTTCAATGGATATGTATGCAGAGTGACCCTGACTATCAGTATCTTCTTTTTTTAATTAATTTTACTGTATAGTTTTGGAGAAAAATAATAGCATAATCCCCTAAAACAACTAAATGCGTCTTAGCACATGCACTGTCCCATTTTCCAACACTAATAAAAATAGTTCCTTCATAGGTTAGCTCATTCTTTTAATGGATATGTATTTAGAGTGACTCTGACTGTCACTGTATTCCCTGTCAAGGCATTTTACTGTATAGTTTTTGAAAAAACTAAAAGCAAATTTACCCAAAACATCAAAATGTGGCTTAGCACATGCACTGTTTCCCATTTTCCAACACTAATAAAAAGTGTTTCTTCTTAGGTTAGCTCATTCTTTCAATGGATATGTATTTAGAGTGACCCTGACTGTCACTGTGTGCATTGTCAAGGCATTTTACTGTATAGTTTTTGAAAAAACTAAAAGCAAACTCACCCAAAACATCAAAATGTGTCCTAGCACATGCACTGTTTCCCATTTTCCAACACTAATAAAAAGTGTTCCTTCATAGGTTAGCTCATTCTTTCAATGGATATGTATTTAGAGTGACTGTCACTGTCTTCATTGTCAATGCATTTTACTGTATAGTTTTTGAAAGAACTAAAAGCAAAATCACCCAAACCATCAAAATGCAGCTTAGCACATGCACTTTGTCCCATTTTCCAACATTAATAAAAAGTGTTCCTTCATAGGTTAGCTCATTCTTTCAATGAATATGTATACAGAGTGACCCTGCCTGTCACTGTATTCACTGTCAAGGCATTTTACTGTATAGTTTTTGAAAAAACTAAAAGCAAAATCACCCAAAACATCATAATGCCTCTTAGCACATGTACTGTGTCCCATTTTCCAACACTAATAAAAAGTGTTCCATCATAGGTTAGCTCATTCTTTCAATGGATATGTATTTAGAGTGACCCTGACTGTCACTGTATTCCCTGTCAAGGCATTTTACTGTATAGTTTTTGAAAGAACTAAATGCAAAATCACCCAAAACATCAAAATGCGTCCTGGCACATGCACTGTTTCCCATTTTCCAACACTAATAAAAAGTGTTCCTTCATAGGTTAGCTCGTTATTTTAATTTTCATATATTTAGAGTGACCCTGACTGTCACTGTCCTCCTTGTCAAGGCATTTTACGGTATAGTTTTTGAAAAAACTAAATGCAAAATCACCCAAAACATTAAAATGCCTCTTAGCACATGCACTGTGTCCCATATTCTAACACTAATAAAAAGTGTTCCTTCATAGGTTAGCTCATTCTTTCAATGGATATGTATTTTGAGTGACCCTGACTGTCACTGTCCTCCTTGTCAAGGCATGTTACTGTATAGTGTGGGATTACAAATTTTATTTAAATGTTCACTTCCTGACTAAGAAAGTGTCAGGCATTTCATGTGTTTGAGATCGTTTCCTGACCATTTGAGCTTGAGACAGCTGTGCCTTTTGTCTCTATGATAATGGTAAGATCAATGAGTCAGACTACTGAGAGATTCAACCTTTGTTCTGCAAATGGCTTTCTGGCCCAGACGTGGATTCGTTTAGGTTGATTGGATTAGTGTCTATGCATTTGATTATGTTGATGAGATTATAACCACAGGAAGTTTAGCAACAAAAACTAACGCCTCCCTCATGTGCTTGCTTTGTTTGAATTTGGCTCCACCTCCAAGAATCCCTCCTCCAAAAATACCTATAAGACACCCTGTAAATTACTTAAGATTGAGATTTCGATGACCACAGATACCAATGACATGTCATAGAATAAAGAATTCTGCTGACAATCCAATCCGAAGTCTCCTGGTCTTCTCTTCTGAGTTTTCTACACTTTAGAAGAACAGAGTTTTCAACAATAGTTTAAAAAAAAACTAAAAGCAAAATCACCCAAAACGTCAAAATGCGTCCTGGCACATGCACTGTTTCCCATTTTCCAACATTAATAAAAAGTGTTCCTTCATAGGTTAGCTCATTCCTTTTATGGATATGTATTTAGAGTGAGCCTGACTGTGACTGTATTCCCTGTAAAGGCATTTTACTGTATAGTTTTGGAGAAAACTAAAAGCAAAATCACCCAAAACATCAAAATGCCTCTTAGCACATGCACTGTGTCCCATTTTCTAACACTAATAAAAAGTGTTCCTTCATAGGTTAGCTCATTCTTTTAATGGATATGTATTTAGAGTGACCCCGACTGTCACTCTATTCCCTGTCAGGGCATTTTACTGTATATTTTTTGGCAAAACTCAAAGCAAAATCACCCAAAACATCAAAATGCTTCTTAGCATTTGCACTGTCCCATATTCCAACACTGATAAAAAGTGTTCCTTCATAGGTTAGCTCATTCTTTCAATGTGTATGTATTTAGAGTGACTCTGACTGTCACTATATTCCCTGTTGTAATGATAACATAAAATATATATATTGTTATAAGGGAAACGGGTCAATTTAGCTCAAAGGGAATCAATGATTTAATGATTTTATAGGGAATTTGAACAGACTCACTGTTTTGCGGCGATTCACAGAACAAGCCGTATAACAAACTCTGCACTGGATATTAAAATTCCAAAATATAGTGAAAACACTTAAATAGCACGGTAACAAAATCGACAGATTAAGACATTAACTTGTGAGCACAAAACACAATATATTTCTCTTTTCAATATAAATAAGACTTTATTTATATAAATCTAAGACATGTAAACTAATCTACACAAGCATTCACACATTCACGCGTTGCAGAAAGAGAGAAAGTGAGGAAAGGATTAGATTAAGAGAATGAGAATTTGATATCCCACGTTTACAGCAATATGTGCAATTGCATAAACCTGAACAACCATCAATCACATATTTAACACTCACATTGACTTTTTCAATGAGGCTAAAATCTATATTAAAATTACACCAGCTCAGCAAGAATCTGGGGGTTTGTACTTGCGTAGCTTTTGTGTTTAAGGATTCCCTTTTGTCCTCCGTCTTTGCAGGAAAGGGTTTCTCCGAAGTCGCTGATTGGCTTAGAGTTCAGGAGTCGTTGAAGTGGGGGTTGGTTCTTGGCTGGGTTTGCAGAGTTTTTGGGCTGGTTGTCGTTGGCAAACGTAACTTAGCACACGGACTCAACGGAAAGAAAATAAACTAAAGTCAAAGAATAAAAGGATGTAAAGAGACTAGGTGGTTTTTCTTCTCATCATGGTAGCAACTGGCTGGGTTGGGGTCCAGAGCACATGGCTGAAGAGAGAGTTAGATGGCATTTTCAAGAGAGCGCATTTTCAAGAGAGAGTTTCGAGAGAGGGAGAGAGTTCAAGAGGGTGTCCTAGTATTTAAACTCGGCTTTCAGACACCTCCCCAATGGTTGCCTTGACCAAATAGATCCTATGCTGGGCTCTGGCTGCTGCTTTGTTGCTCCACCCAATCAATAAATCGATTTGTCATGGTCAGTCCCATTGATCGAATTTTACATGCTCTTGCAAAGTATCCTTTTGGATGTGATTTCTATAACCAGAATATGATACATTTGACAGAGAATAACTTTGAAGAAATGTTTAAAGCTAGAATTATGAAACTCATACGAGAGCGATTCCACAGTTTCTGTCCACAAGGGGTGTAATGAACAATATAGATTGAATAATACCCAGTTGTTGTCATTTTTTAATTTTTAGTTCACTATTTTGTTTAAGATAGATGTAAGAGATAATAAAGTTAATTGTATCCCACTAAGCCTTGGCATTATCGTGTAATGAGACTTTATTTTATTTCCGTCCCCAGAAATTGCGGATGTCAGGGTGGGACATTCATTGCATCTGGATTTTTCTTAAGTCATTTCTTTCATTTCCTTTAATAAAATCCTGAATTTTGGCGCATAACATTTATTTTGGTGTGTCTTCTACAAAATACTACTACTAACACTGAAAGTATAATTCCCTTAATCCACCACGATGCAATGGAAACATTTACTAACATTCGTTACACGTTCTGTCCAAACAGTTACGAACGTTAAACTATGATTCTAAAGGAAACAGAGATATAATTTTTCCATGTAATTATATCAATAGCAAAACGATAAAAACATCTTGAAAGAGCATGCATGAATGGTGGTTGTATACATTTTGACAGATTCTGCACATCTGTCCAACTTCGAACGTTGTTTTCGGAGTATTTTTGACTCAATAAGCTGTTCATGAAAGTCAACATCGTCAATGATTTTGCTGACTTTTTTCCGTGTTTTTTTTATTTTAATTTCTTTTGTCCAATGTTCGTAAGAATATAGCTTAGGCTGTCGAAGTTAACACGTTAATAGTGCGTTAACACAATCTCACTTATGCCATTAGAATAAACTGTTGGCGTTAATCGCATAGGTTTTTAAACAACAGTGAACTGGGCTATAATGTTAAGGAACACACACAGATTTTCCGCACCGATGGCACACAATAAAGCTAGTTTAAACATTAGCTTTGTGGTAAAATGAAGCCCCACAGCCTGTCAAGTGTACCTTCATCATGTCCAAATTATATACAGTCACAAAGAATTGTTCGTTACACAGAATCTCTACCAATATCATGGACCATAAGCATCACTTGGCCACAGTGTAGTTTGGGCTCCTCCTCAGTGTATCCTATAAATGTTGTCATGTCGTTCACACATTCAGTCTGTTTTTCTTCATTAGTAAAATACAATTTTATAGGAGGAGTTGAATCACGTAGACAGCAGATTAAGTACAAATATTAATATGCAATAGCGCATAAATTTAGCTAAATGCTCCTCTTCATAGTTATTTTTCTAGCTAACTGATGAGCTTATGGACACTGAGTGGTTATTCTGAGGTAAATGTATTATTACAATGCAATGTTTACTAGGGATGGGTCATGATTTTCGAATATTCGATTTAATTATAGAATAATAATTAGGTTGTGCGATTATTTTCTAAAGGTGTACCAGGGCTTGACAATAAAGACTGTCCGATTGTGAAGGACGCTCGGATTTGTCACTTCTAGATCGGGCCACTGCAGGTGGTCACTAAATTGTATCATTTGCATGCGTTTTTAAGCCTTGTTTGTTCAAAAATGTAAGCGATTAAAATGCATTTGGGCGCGAAAGACAACTCCTTTCAGTACATGCGCGCTGTGTTCTGTTCTGTGTGAACAGCGCAACAGCCGAGTCTCTGACACCGCGAGACGCCTGAACGGGCAAATACATGAAGTATGTCAAACTACCCCTCTTGGCAAGTAACTTTAGCAATAATTAATCTATATTGAATTTATATACTGGAGTACAGATGCACAGATTTATTTTAGAGCATCTTCTGTTCTGTGCTTGCACACAAACTGCATTGTCGGCACTCGGGTGCGGCACTCTGATTGCGTGAACAATAGACCTGTTAAACAATCTATTGTGAGAGGGCCGTTTGTTACAGCATCCCAAACAACTCAAAATAATAAACCACAAAGTTAACAAAACGATGCACTCCACAGAGTGCTTCTCTGCCGCCTTCACGTCCTGTTTCCCATTAATGAAGCCATGACGAGCTCCCTGCATTCAAATTATTAGTTTTTTTGCTGAAATAATAGGCCTAACGTAATATTCCACTGGTTGATATATTATATTTATATGCAAAATAGTTGTGCTGTTTTTCGTGTTAAATGTGAAGAATGACAAGTTGGATGCCACACTTATTATTATAATTTTTTTGGCAGAGTATACAGGTGTAATTTTAACTTTAACTTCAGGCAATGTAACATGATTTTATGATTGTAATTTTGACTTTATTCTTAAAATATTATGACGTTAATTATTTAGTTATTTATTTGAGAAAGATAAACTGATCAAACTTGCGCTGGCCGCTTGGTATTTAAAAAAACAAAAACTTGAATTTAACAAAAATAAGATGTTCCAATCATATTTCTAAATTAATAAAGAAAGGAAACAAAATAATGACCAATTTGTTATTAAAAACCAAAACTGAACTATTTAAATGGCTCAGAGAGAGAGAGAGACACTGGCTCAGACTCAGACGGAGAATTCTGAGAAGCTGCAGGGATCTATATTCGTTTCCTTGTTTCAATTCAAAGTTCACCGAACTAATTGTGAACAACACTCCCGTCTTCTTCCCGAGCATGTGAACATGTTCATTTAATATATTTGTATATATGAAATAGGTTATTGTTATGAAGACAGATGTTAAAATTAATGTTCACATAATAAGTGCCGTCATTCAGACGGTTCACAAAATGTTTTAGCGCGTAATGTTTTAAGAATGATATTCTGTTTAGCGCGCAATATGTTTTACGCCTAATATTCATTGATGCATTAATCAGATTTAAGATTTTCTTTTTAATAATATGAATGTTCATGCTCATTTTTAAAAAAGAAATGTCCTAGCCTTATGAGCAGTTGATAATCGACGGACTGTTCCGTTAATAAATGCAGTCCTTCGGTTATGTTATATTAATATGTTTCAGCACTCATACTTTACAACCATTAATTTTCTTGGGTTAAGATAGACTATTCTCTAATTAATTAAACAGTTTGTTATCATACAGATTGAAAGCCTGGATGGTCTCTCTCCCCCTCTCTCTCTCTCTCTCTCTCTGTGTGTGCGTGTGTGTGTGTGTGAGAGTGCGTGTGTGTGTGTGCGTGGGTGGGCGGGTGCATGTGCAGGAGGGTGCGATTTTCGAATAGTATCGAATAATACCCAGGGATTATTGAATATTACTTTTGCTTGAAATGCCCATCCCTAATGTTTACAAGCTTTACACGTTTTCCTCAGTTTGCAACACTGAATGAGCTTTTACATGAAACAGACTAACAGTCATCATTCATATTTCAGATTCTTAATTTTAAGAAGTGTATTCAAGAAATGAAACAGCTATTCTGTAAATTAAGTTTGCTGTGGTGTTCAGAGCATATAATTAAACACATAATTATACATTTTAAGTGTTAAAAAATAATTAGTCATAACTCTTATATCCTTTGCAAACATACATATATATATGGACTTTCTTTATTTTATTATTTAAATTTGATAGTAAATGATGACAGGTTATTTTAATGTGTTATGAATTTGTTCTATTCTTTGCCAGTTTTCATGAAATGGTATTATTTTGTGTTACAGAGGCAATCTTGCAGGATTGTTGAATTTTTTTCCGTCCACGTTACACACGTTATAACTTTGCACACTTGTAGGAGTTCCTTTGGCTTCTACATTTGGCAAATAAATTTGAAAAATATACCTGTGGTATTTGTTAGTAATTTTGCTGGCTTTCAGTTTATGAACATACCATAATCAAAAATGCACCTTTAAGTTTATAGAACAGACAATATTAGATGGCCACCCTGCCTGCATGGATGTCCTATTACCAGTTTTGTGACCCATACACAACGCATGACTCATAACTATACCAAATTAGGAGCAAAGCAAAACATGAACTGGGATTCAACCAGAATTGTATTAAACTGAATTAGATTAAGTACACTTTCTGCTTGAATTTACACTGTTTTTCCGTCCATGTTACATACGTTAAATTTTACATCAACTCAACTTTGATCAAAGTTTACTAGTTTACCATTGCCAGATTTATCCTGCCTTTCACACAGCTGTACCCCAGGTTTTCTCAGGATGTTAACCTGAGGACAATGGCTTTCTCCATGAAGATTGATTTTGCAGGCTATTGTCCTTGCAGTTAGGCCTAAACTGTGGAATCGCCCACATACCAAACATGACATTAACCCTTAAGGCTTAAACTAGTCAATACTAATTAAAAGCACGACAAACACAATGATTAAAACAAGGATAGTCAAATTTGTGTGTCACATACATAATATGCAGTTATGCATGGAAATTATTAGTTTCATTAACAATGAGAATGAAAGTCTTTTAAGATGATTTTACAGTTTTGTGACCCAAGAAATTTCAGCCGGATCCTTTGTCCTGTTGCAGGGTGTATTCAGACGGGCTGGAGCTAGGGTCTGATTTATGACTTCCTGCTGTTGTCTTGTGGAATTCGGCTCCTCATGTTTCAACCATACTTTGATCGAATCTTGATTTGTCTGATTCGGTCCTTGATATACTTCACTGTCAAGGCATTTTACTGTATAGTTTTTGAAAAAACTAAAAGCAAAATCACCCAAAACATCAAAATGCCTCTTAGCACATGCACTGTCCCATTTTCCAACACTAATAAAAAGTGTTCCTTCATAGGTTAGCTCATTCTTTCAATGGATATGTCCTTCATAGGTTAGCTCATTCTTTCAATAGATATGTATTTAGAGTGACCCTGACTGTCACTGTATTCACTGTCAAGGCGCTTTACTCTACAGTTTTGGAGAAAACTAAAAGCAAAATCTCTCAAAACATCAAAATGTGTCTTAGCACTTGCACAGTGTCCCATTTTTCAACACTAATAAAAAGTGTTCTTTCATAGGTTAGCAAATTTTTTCAATGGATATGTATGTAGAGTGACCCTGACTGTCACTCTTTCCATTTTTGGAGAAAACTAAAGGCAAACTCACCCCAAAAAGTGCAGTCTTACACTGTATTTATTCACGAAAAAAGCTAATAATTTGCATAATGTTGCACGGTTCCAAAAGTTTATCTTTTTAGAGAGAACATAAATAAATAGACATTTGGATTTCACTGTTGACACCGTACTTTAATATTTACACAATTAACTTTTTATATAAAACAAAAACATAAATATTAGGTGTGTGCAATAGTGTGCAGCAGAGAGTCAATAAATATTTGCAGATGCTAATGCCGCCGGAGACACTGTTGTGCAGTCTGATGGGTTGCACATTTACAACAGCATGCTTAAAGTACAATTGTTTTTCAAGATGCACATAGATGTTTTATGTAATAACAACAGCAAAACAATTATAAAAGTGTGATCATATTCAAACAGGGACATAACACTTTTATTTTACTTTGTGTTATCAACTGTCTTTCTCTATCACTGTGATTTGCAACTCATTGTATAGACTTTCATTTAAATAGATAATTCAACAGTTAATCTCAATACCATATAATTGTAATGATTCAGTCAAGGTGGAAAAGTGATGAATTCATCTGACTACTTTTATTAAATAGACTGAAGATTAAGATTAAAAAAAAGAGAAATTACAATGCTGCTTTGCAGGCATATCAACATAAATGTACTCGGTTACTATCGTAACCTCGGTTCCCTGAGATATGGAATGAGTACTGCGTCGAGAGATGCTGTATGGGAAAAATTACTTTTTTCCTCTTCAACTGAAGTCATTTTTAATCACGCAGTGTAACTGCACGTCCATCGGTTCAGGCAGTAATCAAAAATTAACCAATGGTTCGGCGGCGGTGCACAAGCCTATGGCTATGCAGCCCACCATAGACCGCCAAAATAGGAGGGGCATCTTGCTATATAAGCGGCCGCTTCGCCACCGCATCTCAGATTTCTTCGAAGGAAGCGATTGAGGCGTGCAGCTCATAGCACGGCCAGGAACGCTGTACTCGTTCCATATCTCAGGAGACCAAGGTTACGATAGTAACCGAGTGCGTTCCCTTTCTATATTTAACTCGTACTGCATCGAGAGACGCTGTATGGGAACAAGTACAATAATGCCGTGCTATGACATGGAACGACTCAAAACCAAGACTCAGTAGGAGTAAGACCCAGGGGAGTCATTAGAATACACCAAGCACAGGCTGAGCCATAGAGTCATCCGTGGCCTGAGTGTCGTCCCGTAAAGTTGATACTTGGCGTCCATATAATATGGACAGACCAATTGACTCTGACTCCGATGGGGCACTGCAAACCCAAGGAGGAGTATGCTTGGGTAATAGGAGTCACGGAGGGTAATAGGACTGCCCAAATAAAATTTAAATTTGGGCAGTCGTGGCCTAGTGGATAGAGCGTTGGACTTGTAATCCGAGGTTGTGGGTTCGAATCTCGGCTCCGGCAGGAATTGTGCACGACTGAGGTGAGACCCTTGAGCGAGGCACCAAACCACAACTGCTCCCCGGGCGCCGCTGTGTCGGCTGCCCACTGCTCCAGGTGTGTGTGCACTTGGATGGGTTAAATGCAGAGAACACATTTCACTGTTGGTTATACTCTGTATAATTGTGTATGTGACAAATAAAGCTCATCTGAGCTTAATCTTGGTGTTTTTTTTTTTTTTTTTTTTTTTTTTTTTTTTTTTTATAGCATCCACTAACCACCTAGAAATTCCTTGCTTTGTAACGGGGCCACCTGTAGCGCGGTTACCGAAGCCGAAAAAAAGCTGTTCTGACTTTCCGTATGAGGCAGAACGCTCAATTATACCCTCAGGGCCCTGACGGGGCAGAGCAGGGATTCCTAGGCACTGAACGGAGGCGAGAGCACCTAGGTACATAACCGAGCCTTGGTTTCAGGACGACCTTGGAGTCGTTAGGCCCAAATTCCAGGCAAGCAGGGTTGATGGAGAGGGCCTGCAGGTCTCCTTCTCGCTTGACCGACGGCAGTGCTAGCAGCAGGGCGGTTTTTAACAAGAGTGCTCTGTGGCTCGTGGATTGCAATGGTTCAAACGGGGGCCCTTTCAGGGACTTACTTTTGGTAAGTCCCAGGGTGGAACTATACGAGGATGCGGGGGGTTCAGTCTCCTGGTGCCTCGTAAAAATTCAATTACCGCACTATCTCTGCCCACCGACCGGCCAGTAATAGGGGCATGGAAAGCCACTATGGCTGCAGCACAAACTTTGATGTGTTGATGTGCAGGCCCGACTCCTCTTCGGACCAAAGACCGAAGGTTGGTTTGCCCTCGCACAGCGCTCCCCAACCCTTGTTGGAAGCGTCTGTCGTGACAACCTTCATCTGTACGCCGTGTCTAAGATCACGCCTTGCTTAAGCCAGAGGAGGTCCCTTCAACGGGCCAGGGCTGATACGCAGGCCTGAGTCACCGTTACGCGGTGGCGTCCGTGACGTCAAGCCGCGGATTGAACCCTATGCTTCATCCAGAACTGGATGGGTCGCATGTGAAGCAGACCCAACTAAAGTACCGGCGAAGACGCTGCCATAAGGTCCAGCTTTTTCTGGAAAGCTTTGAACGGACGGGCGGTATCTTCCTTGAAGGAAGCCGCTTGGCGTTGAATCATCGTGGCTCGCTCCGCTGAGACAGTTGCTGTCATCTGCACTGAGTCGATAACTGTGCCCAGGAATGAAACTCGTTGGCTGGGTGACAGTATGCTCTTGGTAATAAAATTGACCCTAAGCCCCAGGCAACCTAAGTGGCTGATTAGGAAGGTCTTGTACGATGTCGAAACCGCCTCTGACTGGGCCAGAATGAGCCAGTCGTCGAGGTAGTTTAGTATGCAGATTCTCATCTGTCGCAGAGGGGAGAAAGCCGCATCCATGCATCGCGTAAAAGTGCGGGGAGCCAGGGACAGCCGAAATGGTAGGACCTTGTATTGATATGCCACCCATGCAGCATGCAGGGGAGTCCTGCACATCTTATAATGACGGCGCAGCATTTGCAACAATGCCGTGCTGAAATGAGCTCTTTTAGTTCCTTGAAGTTCTCTTTTAGTTCCTAGCTCTTTTAGTTCCCCTCTTTTAGGGTCTTGTGCGATGTCGAAACCGCCTCTAACTGGGCCAGAATGAGCCAGTCGTCAAGGTAGCCAGGGACAGCCCAAATGGTAGGACCTTGTATTGATATGCCACCCCTTTGAATGCGAATCTCAATAATCATTTGTGATGAGGGACAACCTCTATATGAAAATACGCATCTAACTTGCTCTGGGCTGGAGTAACGATTTCAAATCAAATCAAATCACTTTTATTGTCACATCACCACAGCACAAGTGCCTTGGTGAGTGAAATTCTTACGAGCGTGCTCCAGACAGTGCAAAAAAAAAACAATTTACATATGGACAGTACATATTTACAGACTGTACAGAAGACAATGTGCAAAATACACATACATATACTCAGTACACATAGTGTACTATAAAGACATACTTAGTTATCAACTACACATTATACACCGTATGTGCACATCTACATTATGTACACTATCTATACATTATTTAGTCTATACATAGTAATAATGTGAAGGTGCAACAGATTATAAATTAACAGCAGATTGGTTGAGCAGCAGATAGTTGTGCAAAGGTGCAACAGATTATGCATATGCAATGTCGTGGATGTGCATTGTATGGTGTCCAGTGATAGCAGATGTGTTAGTGCAGTGTGTGCGTGTAGTCCAGTGGAACTGTGTTAAAGTGCAGTGCATGGCATGTGTGTGAGGGAGTGTGATGTAGGTGAGTTATTTCTGACTGTTCATTAGCCCGATAGCCTGAGGGAAAAAGCTGTCCCTCAGTCGGCTAGTGCGCGATCGGATGCTGCGGAGACGTCTCCCTGAGGGCAACAGAGAGAGCAGTCTGTGGGACGGGTGGCTGGAGTCATTGATAATCCTCCGGGCTTTCCTTGTACACCGCCTGGTGTAGATGTCCTGGAGGGAGGGAAACTCACCTCCAACAATGTGGCGGGCAGTTCGCACGACCCTTTGCAGAGCCCTGCGGTTGCCAGCGGTGCTGTTTCCAAACCAGGCGGTGATGCAGCCGGTCAGGATGCTCTCCACAGTGCAGGTGTAGAAGGATCTGAGGATTCTGGGGCTCATTCCAAACTTCCTCAGCCGTCTCAGGAAGAAGAGACGCTGATGTGCTTTCTTCAGCACTGCATCTGTGTGAGCAGACCATGTGAGATCCTCGGTGATGTGAACGCCGAGGAACTTAAAGTCTTGTCGATGGTGATGGGTGTGTGTTCTCTGCTCTGTCTCCTGTAATCCACCACCAGCTCCTTGGTCTTGTCGATGTTGAGTGAGAGGTGGTTCTCCTGACACCATTTAGTCAGGGTACTCACCTCCTCTCTGTAGGCCGTCTCATCGTTGTCGGTGATCAGGCCTATCACCGTTGTGTTGTCAGCAAATTTGACTTTGACATTGGAGCTGTGTGTAGCTGTACAGTCATGTGTGTACAGGGAGTACAGGAGTGGGCTGAGGACGCAGCCCTGCGGTGCACCAGCGTTGAGGATCAGGGGAGATGATGTGTTGTTGCCCATTCTGACCACCTGACTTCTGCCTGTCAGGAAGTCTGTTCAGTCCTACAGTCCTGGAGCTTCGCAACCAGTGTGGCAGGCACTATGGTGTTAAATGCCGAACTATAATCCACGAACAGCATCCTCACATAGGTGTTCTTATTTTCCAGGTGGGAGAGAGCAGTGTGCAGGGTGAAGGCAATAGCATCGTCTGTGGAACGGTTACTGCGGTATGCAAATTTTAGTGGGTCCAGTGAAGCAGGCAGCACAGAGCAGATGTGTTCTCTTCTCAAGCCCCCCCCCGCTGTGCTGAAATTAGATCTTTTAGTGAGGCTCTTTTAGATCGTCGCCGGATGGCGGCAGGGGATAGACCGAATCTGCAAGCTGCAAACATATCCATAAGCTTGCGTGCCGCCGCCGAGCCATTGTTTCTTTTTTTTGTACTGCACGAACCAATGGACGTGCAGTTACACTGCGTGATTAAAAAAGGCTTCAGATGAAGAGGAAAAAATTAGTTTTTTCCCATACAGCGTCTCTCGACACAGTACTAGTGAAATATCCAAAGGGAACAAACTTCACAACCAACAACCACAACCGAAACTGACAGGGCAATAAAAACGTAGATACAGTATAAGAAATTAAACTGAAGGTGAGGAATTAGTAATCATGGACACAAATAACTACTACTCAAATGGATGATGAAAATAATCAGTTATTTTGGTTAAAAAGAAGATATTTAATACATTAAATGACAGTAAAATGTAAGAAGTAATTGTGTGTATAATATATCTAGTGCTTGACAATGAGGCATGGTGTATGTGTTAGAATGGACTTTGTTTTTTGGGGTGAGTTTGTCTTACATTTTCTATATAGCTATACAGTAAAATGCCTTGGAAATTAATACTGAAATATTCAGGGTCACTCTGAATATATACCAAATGAAATAATGAGCTAACCTATAAAGGAACTCTTTTTATTAGTGTTGGAAAATGGGACAGTGCATGTGCTAAGACGCATTTTGATGTTTTGTCATACAGTGACAGTCAGGGTACCTCTAAATACATATCCATTGAAGGAACGAGCTAACCTAAGAAGGAACTATTTTTATTAGTGTTGGAAAATGGGAAACAGTGCATGTGTTAAGACACATTTTGATGTTTTTGGTAAATTTGCTTTTAGTTTTTTCAAAAACTATACAGTAAAATGCCTTGACAAGGAGGACAGTGACAGTCAGGGTCACTCTAAATACATATCCATTGAAAGAATGAGCTAACCTATGAAGGAACACTTTTTATTAGTGTTGGAAAATGGGAAACAGTGCATGTGCTAAGAGGCATTTTTATGTTTGGGTGATTTGCTTTTAGTTTTTTCAAAAACTATACAGTAAAATGCCTTGAAAATGAAAACAGTGACAGTCAGAGTCACTCTAAATACATATCCATTAAAAGAATGAGTTAACCTTTGAAGGAACTTTTTTATTAGTGTTGGAAAATGGGACAGTGCATGTGCTAAGACGCATTTTGATGTTTTGGGTGAATTTGCTTTTAGTTTTTTCAAAAACTATACAATAAAATGCCTTGACAAGGAGGACAGTGACAGTCAGGGTCACTCTAAATACATATCCATTGAAAGAATGAGCTAACCTATGAAGGAACACTTTTAATTAGTGTTGGAAAATGGGACACAGTGCATGTGCTAAGAGGCATTTTGATGTTTTGGGTGATATTGCTTTTAGTTTTTTCAAAAACTATACAGTAAAATGCCTTGACAATGAATACAGTGACAGTCAGGGTCACTCTGTATACATATTCATTGAAAGAATGAGCTAACCTATGAAGGAACACTTTTTATTAGTGTTGGAAAATGGGAAACGGTGCATGTGCTAAGACACATTTTTATGTTTGGGTGATTTTGCTTTTAGTTTTTTCAAAAACTATACAGTAAAATGCCTTGACAAGGAGGACAGTGACAGTCAGGGTCATTTTGTGTAAATATCCATTGAAAAAATGAGCTAACCTATAAAGGAACTCTTTTTATTAGTGTTGGAAAATGGGACAGTGCATGTGCTAAGACACATTTTGATGTTTTGGGTGATTTAGCTTTTAGTTTTTTCAAAAACTATACAGTAAAATGCCTTGACAATGCATACAGTGACAGTCAGGGTACCTCTAAATACATATCCATTGAAGGAATGAGCTAACCTAAGAAGGAACTATTTTTATTAGTGTTGGAAAATGGGAAACAGTGCATGTGCCAGGACGCATTTTGATGTTGTGGGTGATTTTGCTTTTAGTTTTTTCAAACACTATACAGTAACATGCCTTGACAAGGAGAACAGTGACAGTCAGAGTCACTCTAAATACATATCCATTAAAAGAATGAGCTAACCCATGAAGGAACTCTTTTTATTAGTGTTGGATAATGGGAAACAGTGCATGTGCTAAGACACATTTTGATGTTTTGGGTGATTTTGATTTTAGTTTTTTCAAAAACCATACAGTAAAATGCCTTGACAATGAAGACAGTGGCAGTCAAGGTCACTCTAAATACATACCCATTGAAAGAATGAGCTAACCTATGAAGGAACACTTTTTATTAGTGTTGGAAAATGGGAAACAGTGCATGTGCCAGGACGCATTTTGATGTTGTGGGTGATTTTGCTTTTAGTTTTTTCAAACACTATACAGTAACATGCCTTGACAAGGAGAACAGTGACAGTCAGGGTCACTTTAAATACATATCAATTGAAGAAATAAGCTAACCTATGAAGGAACACTTTTTATTAGTGTTGGAAAATGGGAAACAGTGCATGTGCTAAGAGGCATTTTGATGTTTTGGGTGATTTTGCTTTTAGTTTTATCAAAAACTATACAGTAAAATGCCTTGACAGGGAATACAGTGACAGTCGGAGTCACTCTAAATACATATCCATTTTAAAGAATGAGCTAACCTATGAAGGAACACTTTTTATTAGTGTTGGAAAATGGGAAACAGTGCATGTGCCAAGACACATTTTGATGTTTTGGGTGATTTTGATTTTAGTTTTTTCAAAAACCATACAGTAAAATGCCTTGACAATGAAGACAGTGGCAGTCAAGGTCACTCTAAATACATACCCATTGAAAGAATGAGCTAACCTATGAAGGAACACTTTTTATTAGTGTTGGAAAATGGGAAACAGTGCATGTGCTAAGAGGCATTTTTATGTTTGGGTGATTTGCTTTTAGTTTTTTTCAAAAACTATACAGTAAAATGCCTTGAAAATGAAAACAGTGACAGTCAGAGTCACTCTAAATACATATCCATTAAAAGAATAAGCTAACCTTTGAAGGAACTTTTTTTATTAGTGTTGGAAAATGGGACAGTGCATGTGCTAAGACGCATTTTGATGTTTTGGGTGAATTTGCTTTTAGTTTTTTCAAAAACTATACAGTAAAATGCCTTGACAAGGAGGACAAGTGACAGTGAGGGTCACTCTAAATACATATCCATTGAAAGAATGAGCTAACCTATGAAGGAACACTTTTAATTAGTGTTGGAAAATGGGACACAGTGCATGTGCTAAGAGGCATTTTGATGTTTTGGGTGATATTGCTTTTAGTTTTTTCAAAAACTATACAGTAACATGCCTTGACAATGAATACAGTGACAGTCAGGGTCACTCTGTATACATATTCATTGAAAGAAAGAGCTAACCTATGAAGGAACACTTTTTATTAGTGTTGGATAATGGGAAACAGTGCATGTGCCAAGACACATTTTGATGTTTTGGGTGATATTGCTTTTAGTTTTTTCAAAAACTATACAGTAAAATGCCTTGACAGGGAATACAGTGACAGTCAGAGTCACTCTAAATACATATCCAATTAAAAGAATGAGCTAACCTATGAAGGAACTCTTTTTATTAGTGTTGGATAATGGGAAACAGTGCATGTGCCAAGACACATTTTGATGTTTTGGGTGATTTTGATTTTAGTTTTTTTCAAAAACCATACAGTAAAATGCCTTGACAATGAAGACAGTGACAGTCAGGGTCACTCTAAATACATACCCATTGAAAGAATGAGCTAACCTATGAAGGAACACTTTTTATTAGTGTTGGAAAATGGGAAACAGTGCATGTGCCAGGACGCATTTTGATGTTGTGGGTGATTTTGCTTTTAGTTTGTTCAAAAACTATACAGTAAAATGCCTTGACAGGGAATACAGTGACAGTCGGAGTCACTCTAAATACATATCCATTAAAAGAATGAGCTAACCTATGAAGGAACACTTTTTATTAGTGTTGGAAAATGGGAAACAGTGCATGTGCTAAGAGGCATTTTGATGTTTTGGGTGATTTTTCTTTTAGTTTTTTTCAAAAACTATACAGTAAAATGCCTTGAAAATGAAAACGGTGACAGTCAGAGTCACTCTAAATACATATCCATTAAAAGAATGAGCTAACCTATGAAGGAACACTTTTTATTAGTGTTGGAAAATGGGACACAGTGCATGTGCTAAGAGGCATTTTGATGTTTTGGGTGATTTTGCTTTTAGTTTGATCAAAAACTATACAGTAAAATGCCTTGACAGGGAATACAGTGACAGTCAGAGTCACTCTAAATACATACCCATTGAAAGAATGAGCTAACCTATGAAGGAACACTTTTTATTAGTGTTGGAAAATGGGAAACAGTGCATGTGCCAGGACGCATTTTGATGTTGTGGGTGATTTTGCTTTTAGTTGTTTCAAAAACCATACAGTAAAATGCCTTGACAAGGAGGACAGTGACAGTCAGGGTCACTCTGTATACATATTCATTGAAAGAATGAGCTAACCTATGAAGGAACACTTTTTATTAGTGTTGGAAAATGGGAAACAGTGCATGTGCTAAGAGGCATTTTGATGTTTTGGGTGATTTTGATTTTAGTTTTTTCAAAAAACATACAGTAAAATGCCTTGACAATGAAGACAGTGGCAGTCAGGGTCACTCTAAATACATATCCATTGAAAGAATGAGCTAACCTATGAAGGAACACTTTTTATTAGTGTTGGAAAATGGGAAACAGTGCATGTGCTAAGAGGCATTTTTATGTTTGGGTGATTTGCTTTTAGTTTTTTTCAAAAACTATACAGTAAAATGCCTTGAAAATGAAAACAGTGACAGTCAGAGTCACTCTAAATACATATCCATTAAAAGAATAAGCTAACCTTTGAAGGAACTTTTTTTATTAGTGTTGGAAAATGGGACAGTGCATGTGCTAAGACGCATTTTGATGTTTTGGGTGAATTTGCTTTTAGTTTTTTCAAAAACTATACAGTAAAATGCCTTGACAAGGAGGACAAGTGACAGTGAGGGTCACTCTAAATACATATCCATTGAAAGAATGAGCTAACCTATGAAGGAACACTTTTAATTAGTGTTGGAAAATGGGACACAGTGCATGTGCTAAGAGGCATTTTGATGTTTTGGGCGATATTGCTTTTAGTTTTTTCAAAAACTATACAGTAAAATGCCTTGACAATGAATACAATGACAGTCAGGGTCACTCTGTATACATATTCATTGAAAGAAAGAGCTAACCTATGAAGGAACACTTTTTATTAGTGTTGGATAATGGGAAACAGTGCATGTGCCAAGACACATTTTGATGTTTTGGGTGATATTGCTTTTAGTTTTTTCAAAAACTATACAGTAAAATGCCTTGACAGGGAATACAGTGACAGTCAGAGTCACTCTAAATACATATCCAATTAAAAGAATGAGCTAACCTATGAAGGAACTCTTTTTATTAGTGTTGGATAATGGGAAACAGTGCATGTGCCAAGACACATTTTGATGTTTTGGGTGATTTTGATTTTAGTTTTTTCAAAAACCATACAGTAAAATGCCTTGACAATGAAGACAGTGACAGTCAGGGTCACTCTAAATACATACCCATTGAAAGAATGAGCTAACCTATGAAGGAACACTTTTTATTAGTGTTGGAAAATGGGAAACAGTGCATGTGCCAGGACGCATTTTGATGTTGTGGGTGATTTTGCTTTTAGTTTTATCAAAAACTATACAGTAAAATGCCTTGACAGGGAATACAGTGACAGTCGGAGTCACTCTAAATACATATCCATTAAAAGAATGAGCTAACCTACGAAGGAACACTTTTTATTAGTGTTGGAAAATGGGAAACAGTGCATGTGCTTAGACACATTTTGATGTTTTTGGTGATTTTGCTTTTAGTTTTTTCAAAAACTATACAGTAAAATGCCTTGACAATGAAGACAGTGGCAGTCAAGGTCACTCTAAATACATACCCATTGAAAGAATGAGCTAACCTATGAAGGAACACTGTTTATTAGTGTTGGAAAATGGGAAACAGTGCATGTGCCAGGACGCATTTTGATGTTGGGGTGATTTTGCTTTTAGTTTGTTCAAAAACTATACAGTAACATGCCTTGACAAGGAGAACAGTGACAGTCAGGGTCACTCTAAATACATATAAATTGAAGAAATGAGCTAACCTATGAAGGAACACTTTTTATTAGTGTTGGAAAATGGGACACAGTGCATGTGCTAAGAGGCATTTTGATGTTTTGGGTGATTTTTCTTTTAGTTTTTTCAAAAACTATACAGTAAAATGCCTTAAATGAAAACGGTGACAGTCAGAGTCACTCTAAATACATATCCATTAAAAGAATGAGCTAACATATGAAGGAACACTTTTTATTAGTGTTGGAAAATGGAACACAGTGCATGTGCTAAGAGGCATTTTGATGTTTTTGGTGATTTTGCTTTTAGTTTTATCAAAAACTATACAGTAAAATGCCTTGACAGGGAATACAGTGACAGTCAGAGTCACTCTAAATACATATCCAATTAAAAGAATGAGCTAACCTATGAAGGAACTCTTTTTATTAGTGTTGGATAATGGGAAACAGTGCATGTGCCAAGACACATTTTGATGTTTTGGGTGATTTTGATTTTAGTTTTTTCAAAAACCATACAGTAAAATGCCTTGACAATGAAGACAGTGACAGTCAGGGTCACTCTAAATACATACCCATTGAAAGAATGAGCTAACCTATGAAGGAACACTTTTTATTAGTGTTGGAAAATGGGAAACAGTGTGCTAAGAGGCATTTTGATGTTTTGGGTGATTTCGCTTTTAGTTTGATCAAAAACTATACAGTAAAATGCCTTGACAGGGAATACAGTGACAGTCAGAGTCACTCTAAATACATACCCATTGAAAGAATGAGCTAACCTATGAAGGAACACTTTTTATTAGTGTTGGAAAATGGGAAACAGTGCATGTGCCAGGACGCATTTTGATGTTGTGGGTGATTTTGCTTTTAGTTGTTTCAAAAACCATACAGTAAAATGCCTTGACAAGGAGGACAGTGACAGTCAGGGTCACTCTGTATACATATTCATTGAAAGAATGAGCTAACCTATGAAGGAACACTTTTTATTAGTGTTGGAAAATGGGAAACAGTGCATGTGCTAAGAGGCATTTTGATGTTGTGGGTGATTTTGCTTTTAGTTTTTTCAAAAACCATACAGTAAAATGCCTTGACAATGAAGACAGTGACAGTCAGGGTCACTCTAAATACATATACATTGAACGAATGAGCTAACCTATGAAGGAACACTTTTTATTAGTGTTGGAAAATGGGAAACAGTGCATGTGCTAAGAGGCATTTTGATGTTTTGGGTGATTTTGCTTTTAGTTTTTTCAAAAACTATACAGTAAAATGCCTTGACAGTGGATACAGTGACAGTCAGGGTCACTTTAAATACATATCAATTGAAGAAATAAGCTAACCTATGAAGGAACACGTTCTCTTTCATAGGTAACTCTACACTGCGTTGCTTAGCTTAACGCATCGGGGAACGCCTTCGCGTGACCGAGTCCTGAACCCATATAGAATCACGCCAATTCATTGGCTGATGGCGCGACGCCGTCTCTGACGCAATGACGTCGTCAGGTCATACTGGCGAACGCGCCATCCACTCCTCAGATTTCTCTGCCTTCACGAAGCGGCCACATCGCCCTTCGTTGTTGCGATTTCCTACCCATCTAATAACTTGCGATTATCCATTTGCACTTCGGCGACTGCCTCTGTGGAACTTTGTTCTCCTCGCGGTGAAGTGCCATGGAATTTCGCCGCTGTATGCCACCGTGCACGCGTCTCATCGCTCGCGAAGACCCACACAGTAAGTGTATTTTGTGTTTGGGTTTTTCGCACGCACGTGAGGCGGTTTATGGGACCTCTAACTGCGAAATTTGCGACGATTTCCGTCTCATAACCCTCCGCTCTCGGCTTGAGGATTATGAACGTGAATCCTCCAAATTTTCACGGCGCGCATCGAGCACCAACGCGCCGCCTCGTGAGATCGCGGCCTCTCATGAGGCTGCGGCCTCTCGTAGAGCCGCGAGCTGGGGTTCAGATGTCGAGCTCGAGGAGATGGAGAGTGAGCAGACAGGCCTCGCCTTTTCTCTCCCTCCCTCTTCCGAGCGCGCACGTGCGAATTCGCTGGTCGAATTTTTGCCTGATTTTCAATTTCCTAGCCCGAAAGCACGTGATTTCGTTTCTTTCGGGCTAGATGATATTCTGCACACGGCAGCCTCCGACTCCGAGGATTTCGGGCCTGCTTTAGCAGATGCGCTCCCGCCTAGCAGCCAGGAGGCGCGGCCTTCAGCGGCCTACTCTGAACTCGTGGACGTGCTTTCGCGCGCCACCGAGAAGCTTGCGCTTGATTGGCCCGATGAGCCCCGCGAGTCTCGAGCTTCGAAGCTCGACGATCGCTTCCTCATCGGCGCGCACTCCAAGCTTGAAAGGAGGAAGCTGCCATTTTTCAACGATCTGCATCGTGAGATCTCCAGTTCCTGGAAGCAGCCATTTTCCTCCCGCCTTACTAACGCGGCAGCCGCTGACTTCACCAACCTTGTGGGTTCTGTGGAGCAGGGTTACACCGCCATGCCGGTGATTGAGGATACTTTGGCCTCACATCTTTCACCTTCTTTGGCTCCTTCTTGGAAGTCCCGCCCCCTCCTTCCTTCCAAGCCGTGTAGGACCACTTCCGCCCTTATCGGGAAGTCCTACATCGCGGCCGGTCAGGCAGGTATGGCCCTTCACACAATGGCCATCCTTCAGGCCTACCAGGCGGACGTCCTGAAGGAAATGGACGAAGGGACCGGCTTGACTCCTGAAGCCGTGAAGGAGCTACGAAGAGCCACTGACTTGGCTCTGAGAGCCACCAAGCACACCGCACGTGCCGTGGGGCGCTCTATGGCGGCTTCGGTGGCCGCAGAACGCCATCTGTGGCTCAACCTGACCGAGATTCGGGAGAGGGAGAAGACGTTTTTAATGGACGCACCCATCTCACAATCTGGGTTGTTCGGGGAGGCTGTTAGCGCTGTAGTGGACAAGTTCCGCTCAGCCAAAACCCAGTCGGCTGCTCTCAATCAGTTCATGCCGAGGAGAGCAAGGGATTTTTCAACTCCCTCCTCCTCTGTGTCTAGGGAGCAGCCGCCCCCCAGGAGGGAACCCCCTAGCGGCGGAGCCCAGGCCACGCGCCTTCCCCCCACTACGGTTTGGGGAGCCCGCGGCCGGTCTTCTTCCCGCCAACAACCACGCAAGCGGGTTAACATGAAGCGGCCCAACAAGCCTGCCGCTTCGGCTAACCCGGGTCGTTCCTGACCTCCGGGTCGGAATGAGGAGAGTCGTTTCACCCTTACGGGGCGAGGCCAGACCGCGAAAGCGTTTCTGCCCGCCCCGAACGCGCTCTCCTCACTTAAATCTGTCACAACCACCCTTCGAGGCTTGGTGTGCAGATCCAATTCACCCTCATTTTCACTCGGGCTGGCAGTTGGGGGACGCGTTCGTCTTTCCCCCTTTGCAGCCCGTCCACTCGCCGCTGGCGTGCCGCATGTTAGGAGACATAGCTGTTTCTCTCCTGCAGTGTACGGAACCCGTGCCGGCCACCCGTCAGCCCAGCACTTCTCTCTCCGCCATCCCGAGCAAGGACGCCGAGGGCTTTCCTTCACGGTGGAGGGTGCCGCTGCTTCCAGGCCTTCTCGACACCCCATCTCAGGTATGTCTTCCCTTGCACGACACTATGATTCCTCTGTCACACTTCCTTCACGAATGGGAGCGTTTACCCGGGGTATCGCTGTGGGTTCTCCGCACAATTCGAACCGGTTTACACTCTTCAGTTTGGGAAAAAATCCCCCCCGTTTCGACGGGGTTCACCTGACAGTAGTAAACAGCGCCGCCAAGGCTTCTGTTCTACAACAGGAACTTTCCTCCCTCCTGCAGAAAGGAGCAATAGAGGAAGTACCGCAGACGGAAGTCGAACGAGGTTTCTTCAGCCGCTACTTCCTCGTTCCAAAGAGGGACGGCGGCTTGAGGCCTATCCTGGATCTACGGCGTTTGAATCTTTCCCTCTACAAAGGGAAGTTCAAAATGCTGACGATGAGAACCATCATGTCTCAGGTTCAGGAGGGAGACTGGTTTGTCACCATCGACCTGAAGGATGCGTATTTTCACATCCAGGTCGTTCACAGACACAGGAGATTCCTTCGGTTCGCCTTTGGAGGGAAGGCTTACCAATACAAGGTTCTGCCCTTCGGCCTGGCTTTGGCCCCGAGGACATTTACCAAATGCATGGATGCTGCACTGGCCCCTTTGAGGCTCCAGGGCATCCGTGTACTGAACTATCTGGACGACTGGCTCATTCTGGCTCACTCCAGGGAGCTAGTGAGTCGTCACAGGGATATCGTTCTCGGCCACATCCATTCTCTTGGCCTCAGAATGAACGCCAAGAAGAGTGTGCTCCTCCCATCTCAACGAACTGTATTTCTAGGAGTTCGTTTGGATTCCGTTCAGATGCAGGCCCGTTTGGCTCCTGCCCGGATACCAGTTTTTACAGCATGTTTGGCCCGCTTCAAGCTAGACCATCATGTCTCTGTAGGTACCTGCCGCAGGCTGTTGGGCCTTATGGCAGCAGCCTCCCCTGTGTTGCCCCTAGGGCTGCTTCACATGAGGCCATTCCTTTGGTGGATGAAGGAGCTGAGGTTACACCCCACTGTACCAGCTACTCGCCTTGTCAGAGTGTCGCGCAGTTGCTGTCGACACCTGTTAATGTGGCGAGACCCCGTCTTTCTCCGGAGCGGGGTGAGAATGGGTGCGATCCACCGTCGCCATATGATCACGACGGACGCATCAATGACAGGCTGGGGCGCGGTCTTCGAAGGAAGGCCGGCGAGTGGAGAGTGGAAGGAAGAGTTCCTCTTTTGGCATATAAACTGCCTGGAACTCAGGGCTGTCTTCCTGGCTTTGAAGTATTTTCTCCCCGTTCTCGGGGAGCATCATGTCATAGTCAGGACGGACAATATGGCGGTTGTGTCCCACATAAACCGCCAAGGAGGTTCAAGGTCGCGCACCCTGGACAGGCTTGCGCGCCATCTTCTCCTTTGGTCTCAAGACAAGTTCCTCTCTTTGAGGGCGGTTCACGTTCCGGGAGTACTGAACCTGGCGGCCGATTTTCTGTCGAGACAGAAGCTCAAGCCGGGGGAATGGATGTTGAACCGTCAGACGGTATCCCAGATCTGGGATCTGTTTGGCAAAGCGGAGGTGGACCTCTTTGCTTCTCAAGAGTCATCCCAGTGCCCGCTCTGGTTCTCCCTGAGTTTCCCGACGACTCTAGGCATAGATGCGTTCGCCCACCCATGGCCGAATGTCAGTCTGTACGCGTTTCCGCCAATAAAGCTGATTCCGGCAGTACTATGCAGAGTGAAGGTGAGCGGTGCCCGTCTCCTTCTCATAGCCCCATTCTGGCCCTCCCAGACCTGGTTCTCGGAGCTAACTCCCCTCTTGTATCGGCCTCCTTGGGAGATTCCGATCAGGCGGGACTTACTGTCCCAGCTTCAGGGCAAGATCTGGCATCCTCAGCCGGAGCTCTGGAAGTTGTGGGTATGGCCCATACAGGGCCAAGGGCTGTAATTGATGGTTTGCCTGCCGAAGTTCAGGAAACCATAGCCAGTGCCAGAGCCCCCGCTACCAGGAAGCTATACTCTTCCAAGTGGGGCGTCTTTGAATCGTGGTGTTTGACTCGTGCAATCGACCCAGTTAACTGCCCTGTTGGTCCAGTGCTGGAGTTTTTGCAAGAAAGGCTGACAGCGGGGGCGGCTGCTACCACCCTTAGGGTTTATGTAGCGGCCATTGCAGCTCGGAGAGAGCTGGATGAGATCCCCTTGGGGAGGCATCGGTTGGTCTCCGCTTTCATGCGTGGGGCCAGACGCCTTAGGCCTGTTCGCCCCACGGCAGTTCCTTCTTGGGACTTGTCAGTCGTCCTCGAAGGACTAGTGACGGCCCCTTTTGAGCCCTTAGAGTCAGCTTCGGATCGGATACTGACTCTTAAGGTTGTTCTTTTACTGGCGCTTACGTCACTGAAAAGAGTTGGAGATCTGCAGGCTTTTTCTGTCAGTGAAACGTGTATGGACTTTGCCCCGGGTCTAGTCAAAGTTACCCTGCGGCCTAGGCCGGGTTACATTCCCAAGGTCTTGTCCACGTCGTTTCGTTCTCAAGTGGTCACTCTTCACTCTTTCCATCCCCCTCCCTTTGCTTCAAGTGAGGATGAGAGACTCCACATGCTCTGCCCGGTCAGGGCATTGAAGCTATATGTGGATCGCTCCAAGGTTTGGAGAAAATCTCCCCAGTTATTGATCTGTTTTGGTGCTGGTCGCCGCGGGCTTGCCACGTCAAAGCAGAGGATTTCTCACTGGGTGAGAGATGCTATTTCGCTGGCTTATGAGGCGCGGGAACTCCCTTCACCTCTTAGTCTTCGGGCATTCTACTAGAGGCGTAGCCTCCTCTCAAGCTTTTTTAGAGGGGTACCCCTGGAGGATATTTGTGTTGCGGCAGGATGGTCCTCTCCGCACACCTTTGTCAGGTTTTACAACCTTGATGTTGATACGGCTCCAGGTTCTCAGGTCCTGTCTGTTTGAACCGACCGTATGTTGTTGGTTCATTATTGGGCCAGATAGGCAGCGTTTTCAGCTTGGCGTGTTTGGTATATCGTTCCCGATGCGTTAAGCTAAGCAACGCAGTGTAGAGTTACCTATGAAAGAGAACGTCTCGGGTTACTCGCGTAACCCTTGTTCTCTGAATAGGGAACGAGACACTGCGTTCGCTGCCAAGCTTCTCAGGCTGCCGACAGGATTCTTTTCGGCAGAGAAATCTGAGGAGTGGATGGCGCGTTCGCCAGTATGACCTGACGACGTCATTGCGTCAGAGACGGCGTCGCGCCATCAGCCAATGAATTGGCGTGATTCTATATGGGTTCAGGACTCGGTCACGCGAAGGCGTTCCCCGATGCGTTAAGCTAAGCAACGCAGTGTCTCGTTCCCTATTCAGAGAACAAGGGTTACGCGAGTAACCCGAGACGTTTTATTAGTGTTGGAAAATGGGACAGTGCATGTGCTAAGAGGCATTTTGATGTTTTGGGTGATTTTTCTTTTAGTTTTTTTTCACAAACTATACAGTAAAATGCCTTGAAAATGAAAACGGTGACAGTCAGAGTCACTCTAAATACATATCCATTAAAAGAATGAGCTAACCTATGAAGGAACACTTTTTATTAGTGTTGGAAAATGGGACACAGTGCATATGCTAAGAGGCATTTTGATGTTTTGGGTGATTTTGCTTTTAGTTTTATCAAAAACTATACAGTAAAATGCCTTGACAGGGAATACAGTGACAGTCAGAGTCACTCTAAATACATATCCAATTAAAAGAATGAGCTAACCTATGAAGGAACTCTTTTTATTAGTGTTGGATAATGGGAAACAGTGCATGTGCCAAGTCACATTTTGATGTTTTGGGTGATTTTGATTTTAGTTTTTTCAAAAACCATACAGTAAAATGCCTTGACAATGAAGACAGTGGCAGTCAAGGTCACTCTAAATACATACCCATTGAAAGAATGAGCTAACCTATGAAGGAACACTTTTTATTAGTGTTGGGAAAATGGGAAACAGTGCATGTGCCAGGACGCATTTTGATGTTGTGGGTGATTTTGCGTTTAGTTTTCTCAAAAACCATACAGTAAAATGCCTTGACAAGGAGGACAGTGACAGTCAGGGTCACTCTGTATACATATTCATTGAAAGAATGAGCTAACCTATGAAGGAACACTTTTTATTAGTGTTGGAAAATGGGAAACAGTGCATGTGCCAGGACGCATTTTGATGTTGTGGGTGATTTTGCTTTTATTTTTTTCAAAAACCATACAGTAAAATGCCTTGACAAGGAGGACAGTGACAGTCAGGGTCACTTTAAATACATATCCATTGAAAGAATGAGCTAACCTATGAAGGAACACTTTTTATTATTGTTGGAAAATGGGAAACAGTGCATGTGCTGAGGCATTTTTATGTTTGGGTGATTTGCTTTTAGTTTTTTCAAAAACTATACAGTAAAATGAATTAAAAAAAGAAGATACTGATAGTCAGGGTTACTCTGCATACTTATCCATTGAAAGAATAAGCTTACCTATGAAGGAACGTTTTATGAGTGTTTGAATATACAGAAATAATCCAAGTGGTAGGATGCATTTTGTTGCGTGGGGTGATTTTGCTTTTGATGTTCTCCAAAATTATACAGTAAAATGTCTTGAAAATGAATAGAGTTATAGTCACGGTCAGTGACCGTGTTTTTCAAAGTGCGGCTGGCTTGACCGCAGTAATCAGAGAGCACGTGCTTCAAATGCTGCACGCATTACACTAAATCAATATATGTCTCAGTGTTTGTTTAGCATCAAATCATCCTTAAATCAGGATTCGTGTACAAAGATGCATAATACTAAAACAAGTATCTGTGAGTGAGTGAGGGGGTGAACACTTCTGTTCTTGTTCTAATCATGCACTGTAGTCTGTTTTGATCAGATTAAACGTGTTGTTTAGCTTCTCAGATGAATGCTTGCAGGTTTATGATTCTTTAGACTGAAGTACAGTTAGGGTTTGGAATGAATGAATGAATTCAGTCATGCAGATTTATTAGAAGTGATAAACAATCATGTTTTGAGAACAAACAAAGAGTTTTCACGTCTCTTCTGCCCCCCCCCCCCCAAAAAAAAAAAACACAATAAAAAAATGATCCCCACTCCAAGCTTACAAAAGCTTTTTATCTCCGATAAACGCTGATCTTTGGATATTTCTATTCATCAAAGAAGCCTAAAAAAAAATACTCTGCTGTTTTCAACAATAATAATAATAATAATAAATGTTGTTTTTGATCATAAATCAGCATATTTTTATGATTTCTGAAGATCACGTGACATTGAAGACTGCAGTAATGATGCTGAAATCACATAAATAAATGACAGTTTAACACATCTAATACAGCTGTTATACATTATAATAAGTTTTACAGTACTTTGTATGAGCAGAAGAGACTTCTCTAAACCCGTACGGTTGACTGGTAGTGTATGTTTACCCCCCCCCACCCCCCCCACCCCGGTCTCTTGAAGTCCTGCTGTCTCAGTCAGTGTTGTATATCCGCAGATGTCCGCTCCTGCTGGTGTCTGTAGTACTCTGCAGCATGAGCGGCTCCGGGAATCCCTGGCCCTGGCCCTCACTGGGCAGCTTCCGGCCGCGGTCGGAGCGAGTGTTGCTGGCCCGCAGCGAGAGCACTCCTGGAGAGCCGGTGCTGAAGATCACCATCACCGAGACCACGGTGATCGAGGCCGACGCCGGTGTCTGGAGCTCCAGGACGCTGACACACCTGGCACTCTGGTACTTCTTCAGCTTCTGCACGCTGTTCCTCAACAAGTACATACTGTCTCTGCTGGAGGGAGAGCCCAGCATGCTGGGTGAGTAGTGCACTAGACCATGTACACAGTAAAAACACAGTTTTCTGGGTCAGATGTGACCGGGACGTGCAAATAGAGCATTTATACATGGAGTAATTACAATAGCTATATTAAAATTAGATAGCGCTTTAATTTAAGGTGTCCTTGTTACAGTGTAGTTATACATTTAACCTCATGCACTTACTATATGTGACCATAAGCAGCATTTGTAGTAATAGCCAACAATACACTGTATGGGTCAAAATTATACATTTATGCTAATAATCATTAGATATTAAGATCATGTTCCATGAAGATATTTCCTACCATAAACGTAATTTGATTATTAATATGCATTGCTAAGAATTCATCTGAACAAGTTTAAAGATGATTTTCTCAATATTTAGATTTTGCACCCTTTCAAATATTGTCCAATCATAACAAATCCAAGCAATAATTAAAGGACACATTTAGTTTATAATTAGTCTCCTCTGTTGTGAATCGTGACATCCCTAATCTTGGCTCATCTGAGGCTGCGTATAGTTTCATTAAGTGGAAATGCAATTTTGGGTGAACTGTTTCTTTAAATGCATGTTTTGTTGTCTTTCAGGTGCCATCCAGATGCTGTCCACCACTGTCATCGGCTGTGTGAAGATGTTCGTTCCTTGCCCGCTGTACAGTCACAAATCCCGCTCAGAGTACCCCCCCAACTTCCTCATGATCATGCTGTTTGTGGGACTGATGCGGTGTGTCCCAATCCTTCACTTCTTCTTCACGTCTAATGCAGTCATGATAAAAGAGTCTCTAAACTAAATGTGATGTTGCTTGTGTGCTTTAATAGCTGGGGAATGTTTAATTGTATTTCACCAACACATGTCAGGGGGATATTTAATTTGCATTGTCATTTAGCAGACGAGTGCTAGAGTTAGAGGGTCAAATAAAATATAAATATTTATAAATCAGTCAATATATCATATAAAATATTTCACCTCAAAATTAACCGTAAGAGATTAGTTTTATTTTGTATGAGCAAATAAAGGCCTGTCTTTAAGACATTAAGATTAACATTAACATTTTCACCTCCACCCCCGCAGAA
Organism: Schizopygopsis pylzovi; assembly: GCA_027422435.1. Lineage (NCBI taxonomy): Eukaryota > Metazoa > Chordata > Actinopteri > Cypriniformes > Cyprinidae > Schizopygopsis > Schizopygopsis pylzovi. The sequence continues at coordinate 115,874 of JAPDDL010001463.1, forward strand.
ACAAAAAAATAGAAGTCTTTGTCTCTTTTACTGTAATACAGTCATGAAAATCATGCTTTTAGGACTCAATAATTCATTTTTTATTTGCATGATCACCATAATATATGTGACCCTGGAGCACAAAACCAGTCATAAGGGTCTTTTTCTTTTTAATTGAGGGGGGAAAAAAGCTGAATAAATCACATTTCCATTGATGTATGGTTTGTTATGATTGGACAATATTTTAAAATCTGGAATCTGAGGGTGCAAGAAATCTAAATATTGAGCAAATCATTCATATAAAGTTATTAGCAATGCATATTATTAATCAATAATTAGGTTTTGTATATATTTACGGTACAAAATATCTTTATGGAACATGATCTTAATATCTAATGATTTTTGTCATAAAATAAAAATGTATAATTTTGACCCATACAATGTATTGTTGTCTATTGCTACAAATATAGCTGTGCTGCTTATGACTGCTTTTGTGCTCTAGGAACACATATTATGAATATACTGCTTGTTTATGGAGTGAAATATGACCAGGCATGTTTTTGTGAGATTGATATAATAGTCAAACCGTTAGTAAAACAACAACGACCTGTGCTTCAGATCCGCTGTGACTCAATAAACCGTGGAACTTGTTTTACTGGCACAGTGGCCTTACTTCTGTGTGTGTGTGTGTGTGTGTGTGTCTCTCTCTCTCTGTGTTGTGTGTGTGTGTGTGTGTGTGTCTCTCTCTCTCTGTCTGTGTGTGTGTGTGTGTCTGTCTGTGTGTGTGTGTGTTTGTATCTCTGTCTGTCTGTCTGTCTGTCTGTCTGTGTGCGTGCGTCTCTCTGTGTGTGTGTGTGTGCTGTCAGGTTCACCTCGGTGGTGCTGGGACTGGTCAGTCTGAAGAACGTGGCCGTGTCTTTCGCTGAGACGGTCAAGAGCTCGGCGCCCATCTTCACCGTCATCATGTCCCGCCTCATACTGGGAGAATACACAGGTGCCACGCATATATCAAATACATATTTACACATACAACTAATGACAAAATTACCACTGAATGAGGGACGCATGTCATACTCAACTGGCCAAAAGATTGAAAAATTGACATTTTTTAATTAAGTTTCTTCTGCTTTTTAAAATAAAAAATAGTACTATTATGAAATAATATGATTACAATTTGAAACAGCTGTTTTTATGGATGCACGATATATATCGTTATCGGCTGATAAATGCTATTTTTTTTTTTTTTCGGTATCGGCCCGATAAGAACATTTGGCCGATATCTTAAAGCCGATATCATAAGAATAGTTTTGGTTATCGGTGTTCAATATGAAGAGTTATCGGTGCATCCCTGGCTGTTTTCTATGTGAATATGTTCCAATATAATTTATTTCTGTATTTTCAGCATCATTACTCCAGTCTTCAGTGTCACATGATCTTCAGAAATCATAATAATATGCTGCTCAATTATTATTGTTTAATATTGGTGCTCAGTTGTTAGTAGTGGTTGTTATTATCAGTAGATTTATCTGCTTTCTGTATATTTGTGGAAGGCATGTACAGAAAAGAACCGCATTTATTTGAAACGGAAATCTTTACTGGCTCTTTTGTCAGGGTTTTCTCAAACATATTTTGCACCATGACTGTTTTCAACATTGATAATTGATAACTGTTTCTTGAGCAGAAAATCAGCATATTATTATGATTTCTAAAGATCATGTGACACTGAAGACTGGAGTAATGATGCTGAAAATACAGAAATAAATTATATTGGAATATTGAACATATTCACATAGAATAAATCTGATTAAATAGTAATAATATTTCTCAGTTTGACTGTTTTTACAGTATTTTTAATCAAAGAAATGCAGTCTGTGTGAGCAGAAACAACTTCTTTCATTCCAAAAAAGGCTTAAAAAAATGTGCAGACAGCGTTTCTAGAGAGCATGATATTATAGACCGCTGTTAGGATTGTGTTCTTAAGACTCGAGTCAGTAAATAACTGCCTAGCAATCAATCAAAACACCTGATTAACACTGTCTGTGTGTCTGTGTGGGTGTGTCTGTGTGCGCGTGCGTGTGTGTGTGTGTGCATGTGTGTCTGTGTGTGCGCATGTGTGTCTGTGTGTGTGTGTGCTGCAGGTTTCTGGGTCAATCTGTCTCTGGTTCCTGTGATGGCGGGTCTGGCTCTCTGCACTGCCACTGAGATCAGCTTCAACATGCTGGGCTTCTCCGCCGCTCTCTCCACCAACATCATGGACTGGTGCTGCTCTCTCACACACACACAGACACCCCTCCATCACACACACACACACAGACACACACACAGACACACACACAGACACACACACAGACACACCTCCATCACACACACACACACACACACACACACACACCCCTCCATCACACACACACACACACACACACACACACACCTCCATCACATACACACACACACACACACACTCACTCTCTCACACACACACACACAGACACACACACAGACACACACACAGACACACACACAGACACACACACAGACACACCTCCATCACACACACACACACACACACACACACACACACACACACCCCACCATCACACACACACACACACACACACACACACACCTCCATCACATACACACACACACACACACTCACTCTCTCACACACACACACACACACACACACACACACACACACACACACACACACACACACACACACACACACTCACACACGTCTCCAACACACACACACACTCTCTCTCACACACACTCACACTCTCACACATACACATACACACACACACACACACACACTTCACCCTGAGCTCCAGTCTAACACACAGTGTTTGTGTCTTAGCTTGCAGAACGTGTTTTCCAAGAAGCTGCTGAGCGGAGACAAGTACAAGTTCAGGTGAGAGCCGTTGATCTGTGCACACATGCATCCAGACATAAGGATGTTCGACACGATGATGATGATCACATTATTATTCATCTTTAATTTTTATCAAAACTTTTAAATGAACGGCTAAAAAACTCTTAAATTGTCAAAGTAGTAGTGGCATTAAATTTACAATTTCTGTACAGTCTAATCTCTAATTATCATGCCATTCGGATTTCATATTAATAAATTATTTTAACCTAAAAAGCTAACTATGCTTCAATGGTTCCACAGCGAATACCTGTCCTCTAAAAGGCTTCATTTACATTATTTTGACTAGTGATTGACCGATATTGATTTTTTATTACCGATACCGATTATTTATACGTTTATGTACCCGATAACCGATATTCAGAACCGATATTTATTTACTGTTATAAAGTAAATAAATAACAGAGTGAAGTAGGCTTGCCGCAGGACGGTTATACTGGTGTTAAGCCGCAACACTGTTACATCACTTGCTCATCATGGCACCGTCCCCCACCGTCCTTTAGATTGTTTTTATAGTAATAAAAATAAATTCGTTCAGATAGAGGACACTAAAATTAAAACTGAACGCGGCTGCTAAATGCAATGCAATGCACCGAACGAACGAGAGTCTTGCATCACAGCAGTCTAGGTCTGCATTGCCGCAGCTGTCCCGACCAGATTTCTTACTCCGCTGTCCTTGAAGGACGTGCAATTCTCTTTCCTTTTTTTTTGTATTATGCTTATCCTATCATTTTAAATGACAGACTGTTGTTGAAAACTCTGTTCTTCTAAAGTAGAAAACTCAGAAGAGAAGACCAGGAGACTTCGGATTGGATTGTCAGCAGAATTTCTTTATTCTATGACATGTCTTGTTATCTGTAGTCATCGAAAAGCTCATTCTTAAGTAATTTACTGGTTGTCTTATAGGTATTTTTGGAGGAGGGACTTTTTTGAGGTGGAGACAAACATCAAACAAAGCAAGCCTCTGAGGGCAATAAACCTAACGAATCCACGTCTGGCAAGGGTTCTTTGAATCAACATCTGTTACCAGACTTCCCGTGGTTTTAATCTCATCAACATAATCAAATGCATAGACACTAATTCAATCAACCTAAAACGAATCCACGTCTGCCAGGGGTTCACACAAATCAACGTCTGGCAGTCAACATGACTTGATTGAGACAAAGCACAGTTATACATTGAGTCAGGACGTGGATAATAAGAATCTAAATTAAACCATTTAAATAGAATTTGTAATCTTTCAATTCCCCCTATGAGAGTTCTAATAACTCTCACAAAATACAAATTTAGACACTTAAAAGTTAATTATTGTAACTTGTAATCTGTTACAGGCACATAGTACATGTTCTGTGTTGCTTATATGTAATTGCATGCTGACACAGAAACAAAACATGGAATTAGGGTCCGTGAAGTTCTTACGGGTAATAATCTCTTCTGGTTGGAACTGTCATTTCCTCGTGAGAGGCGGGCGTCATTTGCTGCAAGAAACACTTGATACTGCGGATGCATAGATAGTACGCAAGTAGGAGAAACAAGAGCAGAATTGCTATTTCCTTGATCCACAGCCAGGGTTTACCTAACAAGTTTCCGAACCATGAAGAATTATCTTCAGTCATCTGGTGTAATTTTGCTGAAAGATCGTATGTGAGTCTCTGCGTTGTGTATTTTTATTTTTTTTCTTCTTTCTTTTCTCTTTCTTGTGTGATAGTTGGCTCGGCAATGGGTCTGGTTGTTTTCTAGAGGTTGTGGCTTCATCCGCAGGTGAGAAGGGTGGTGCATATGGATCTCAGGACAGCCATCAAATGGTATCTGCACAGAGGAAGAAAGAAACACAAACAAGAGAGACCAACGGCACAGAGCAGTATTTGTTGTAGAGTCTGCAAACATTAGGGTTGTATCCTCTGTTCAAAATATAGTCTGCTATTGTTGTTCCTTCTTTCCCTATTTCTCAATTCCTGCGACACCTAAAGAACAGTGAGGAAAGGATGGACTAATGGAGGGGAAAAGGCCTATGAGGAAATCTTCACCTCAGGGTTGGCCCCCGAAGCCTGTTGCTTTCGGTTCTTCCCTGGGCTCCTCACTGGTTCTTGTGTATGCCCTATCCTATCCCTGCAGGGGGAGGAACAACCCTACAGTGTGACACATGAGTCCAAGTTTTTCTTCCCTGACACATTACTGCAGCTGCTGTAATCAACATCACTTGATGTGGTCCGTACCACTTAGGCTCTAATGGCTTGTTTTTGAATGCCTTTATCATGACCCATTGACCTGGGACGATTGTGTGTCCACCTTCTGGTGGAGTCTGCCAACACGACTCAACTCTCTCTTTGGCACTCTGCACTGCCTTTGTGAGGTTTTCACAGTAAGCGATCAGGGCATCTGAAACAATGTGCACATCAGCATTTCTAAGATCAACCTGTCCTGATGCTTGTGGCCTATAGGGACAGTGAAGGTTCCACTTAATCTTCAACATTCTAGACACTTCCTTGACTACCTGTCCTGTGAAGTGGGTACCTTGATCTGAGTCAATGCAATCTGGTAATCCCCATCTGGGAATGAAATCAGTGACAAGCAGAGGTGGAAAGTAACGAATTACATTTACTCGCGTTACTGTAATTGAGTAGCTTTTTTGTGTACTTGTACTTTTTTAAGTAATATTTTTAATCTGTAATTTTACTTTTACTTAAGTATATTTTGTAGGAAGTATTGTACTTCGCTACATTTTAAAACACATTCGTTACTGAGTAAAAAAAAATCGCTCCGTGGAAACAACTGCAGCAAATAATGGGCAGAAGAAGAAACTGGCGCTAAAAATCACAAGAAAGATGCAGACGGACAAGACAGGCGTTATGGTGCAGACCCAGCTGAAAACCAAACCCTGTCCTATTCTGCTGAAGTTGAACTCGAAGGAAATGAAGTGAACCCCTGGCCATATTCATGCTCTATTATGCAGTGTAAGCTGCGTTTGCCTCGGGAGACCGAACTAGCAGCTTATAAATATCTCGACATCGCCCTTCGCAAGCATGTAGAAATAAGGTAAATACTTGCATCGTTGCATTGGTGGTTAAAATGAAGCTTTGACGGTTTAGCAAAAGGTTTTGCACAAATGAGCCAAAAAGACAGTGGTGCAGGGTGTGCAATATCATCTGAGATGATTATAATAATTGTTGTTTTAACGATGTGCGATTTGACATTATCAGTATTTTGCCAAAAACCAAACAAATCACTCTAAACAGTGTGCCGTGAAATCTAGTAATGTTAGATTAGACTAATCCGCGTGCATATAGAGTGCTTTCTTTCACTGCGTGATTCAGTCTGTTAAAATGCGTTTAGAATGATCACAAAATTGAAGATATAGAAGCAGAAAATATATATTTATATAATTTAATATAGTAAGTCAACATCACAAGAAGAAAGCCGTTTTTCTCAAAAAATCACCATGATTACATAGGCCTGTAGTTTTTCTTTTTACACAGTTAAAAAAACAAGAAGTTAATTAAGAGACTTACGTTTTAGACACCTTATTGCCTGTTTTTGCTCTATTTCGACAACAAAAATAATTCAATACACAGTTTTGCGTCTCTGACTCTGAGCAATGACGTGTTTCATTCCTTGAATTAACCGTTTAAAGGATTCTGTTCAATCGCAATGACTCTCTTATGAGTGACTTGCTGACACCTACTGGTGGTTCTAATTTAACATTTAAAGTATCTTTTGATTTATTTATTTCAAATGACTATTTAACATTTGTGACCCTGGCCTGGAGCACAAAACCAGTCTTAAGTCGTTGGGGTATATTTGTAGCAATAGCCAACAATATATTGTATGGGTTAAAATTATACATTTTTCATTTATGCCAAAAATCATTAGCATATTAAGTAAAGATCATGTTCCATTAATATATTTTGTAAATTTCCTAGTGTAAATATATCAAAACTAAGAGCTTAATTTGAACAACTTTAAAGGAGATTTTCTCAATATTTGGATTTTTTGCACACTCAGATTCCAGATTTTCAAATATTGTCCTATCATAACAAATCATACATCAATGGAAATATGATTTATTCAGCTTTCAGATGATGTATAAATCGCAATTTAGGAAATTGGTTTTCTGGTTCAGGGTCACATTTTATGTCTTATTTATCAAAACATTATTTCTGCATTTGTAACTGCAGGCTAAATGCATTCATGTCAGTGTGTAATACATCTACGCCACTTCAGATGAAGCTTCTGTGTTTCCTCTGCATTGCAAAGATGCATTTTGTTGATACTGATTTAATTTGCCTGGTAACAGCCCAAATGTCTTATTATTCTAATTAACCGATTAATTTAATTAAAAACACCTAGTTTGAGATTTATAGGCCCATATCCCAGGGGTGTCAAACTCAGTTCCTGGAGGGCCACAGCCCTAAAGAGTTTAGTTCCAACCCTGCTCCAACACACAAACCATGTAGTTTTCAAATAAGCCTAAATGATTAGTTTAGCTGGATCAGATGTGTTTAATTAGGGTAATATCTACACTGTGTAGGGCTGTGGCCCTCCAGGAACTGAGTTTGACACCTTTGATCTATCCCATTTTTTCCTCCCTCCCATTGTTAAAATGTAACTAAGTAATTTTTACTCAGAGTAAATTTTAAATGAGCTACTTTTTACTTTTACTTGAGTATATTTTTAGACTGGTACTTTTACTTGTACTTAAGTAAAATTTCAGTAATGTAATGGTACTTTTACTTGAGTAGAATATTTTTGTACTCTTTCCACCTCTGGTGACAAGACATTTAGCAGTATGTGCAGCTGTAGCACGCCCTGTTGGATAAGCTTCTACCCCTCTTGAGATCAATGTTCTTCTAAATTCAGTTAAATGTGTGTGTGCTGCCGGTAAACTCTGAGATAGTCTCTCTATATCTTTAGGACATAAAGCGTTGGCAACAGTTTGTATTTGCACAACAGAAGAATTGGGAGGAACACTATCAGTTTCCTCAACATTGACTGAATTTACAGGCACATCAGTTACTGATTGGAGAGCTACATCTGTTTCAGAGAATGCTTGTAAATCAGGGTAAATGTTATCAGGCTGACTAACTCCCACATCAGTTTTGGCTCCAGCTTTCTTGAGGTTCAATTTCTTAGTCAAAGTGGATATTCTAGCACGGAGTTCATCGTTCTGTTTCTCTAGCTCTGAATTACGCTGAGACTGTTGTGTAGCTAATGTTAAACTGAATTCTCTGTAACAACAGATAATGCCTTTCACATTGTTCTTACGAATACTTGCTCCTAGTACCTTTTTACACTCATCTACCGACCAAGTCTTGTCTGGATGAATCTCATATTTCTGCGTTAGTTTTTGTCTAACTTTTTCAGTGACTATTAGGTCCATTTGTTCCCCTAACAGTGTTTTGAATTCACTATCTGACCACAACGGAGTCGCAAGACCCATCTTTTCTGTGGTTGGAATCAGCCTAGCATTCATTCTAACCATTTTGTAAGTTCCTTCGGTACCACACAAACAAAACAAACACTTCTCTGATCAACAGAGGGTACACTTGTTTTTTAGCACGAAAATGCCAAAAAACCTTCCCTGCCTGAAACAACAGAGGATAACCAAAAATTAGCACGTAATGCTAACCTTCCCTGCCTGAAAGAACAGAGGATATATTTTCATCTCTAAAATAAAAACTTTAGAGGATAAACTCTTCCCTGCCTGAAACAGAGGATAAACGTCCCTGCCTACAAGAACAGAGGATACTTTCATCTCTAAAATAAAAAAACTTTAGAGGATAAACTTTAGTTAAACAAACCCTACAGATGTATGTTAACTCTTCTCTGACGGCACAGAGGATACACTGGTCTTAGGTTCTTTTGGATTAGAGACAGCCACTCACCACACTTGGTTGAGAGAAAAAATCAGTCTGGGAATCCTTGTTCAGCTTGAAGTTTCGCTGGATTCCAATAGATGCAGATCTTTGTTTGAGCTTGAAGTTTTTCAGGTGAGGAAGCTGGAACTCTATCCGGGTCACGGCACCATCTGTTGAAAACTCTGTTATTCTAAAGTAGAAAACTCAGAAGAGAAGACCAGGAGACTTCGGATTGGATTGTCAGCAGAATTTCTTTATTCTATGACATGTCTTGTTATCTGTAGTCATCGAAAATCTCATTCTTAAGTAATTTACAGGTTGTCTTATAGGTATTTTTGGAGGAGGGACTTTTTTGAGGTGGAGACAAACATCAAACAAAGCAAGCCTCTGAGGGCAATAAACCTAACGAATCCACGTCTGGCAAGGGTTCTTTGAATCAACATCTGTTACCAGACTTCCCGTGGTTCTAATCTCATCAACATAATCAAATGCATAGACACTAATTCAATCAACCTAAAACGAATCCACGTCTGCCAGGGGTTCACACAAATCAACGTCTGGCAGTCAACATGACTTGATTGAGACAAAGCACAGTTATACATTGAGTCAGGACGTGGATAATAAGAATCTAAATTAAACCATTTAAATAGAATTTGTAATCTTTCACTGTCGAATTTATTTATTTTTTCTCTGCTGCACTTTTCACTGTGTTAACAGCAAGATGTTAAAGAATTTAGTGTTTTGACAAGACTAATAAAATAGCTATTAGGCTAAACCTACATTTTTTTCCTATTGTGTTGTAGGCTGAATGTTAGCCTAAACGAATTAATATCCTGACAAAACAAATTATAATAGTGTGGCGATATGGAAGAAATCCATATCAGCTTTTCATTTTTTCTAATGGGCGGAAACCAATAAGGAAATTGAATATAAAAGAGAGCTAGAAACGGAAGAGGGGAGAGAGAAAAAACAAAACAAACGCGTAGGTTGTTATCGGAGTGGGACACGCTACCTGAAGGCCGTCGTTGCTATTCTTTGCTGGAATCTCTGTGCATGCGCTGACTGGGTGCGATCGCCAAAGTGACGGAGAAATTGAGCTCTACTGCTGGTTCGTTCGCCTGCCTGGTGCAACACAATCCAGCCTGGTTCGTTCGCCTGCCTCAGGTACTAGTGATGATGTCCATCATCTTTTAACCTCACGCCAAGTCTCCAAACTCTTTTCCCGGGCCGGGATTTGCGACCGCTACACAGACTGCTTCACGCAGCCACCACCACACACACACTTACACGCTCATTGTACACGCACACGCATACACTCATACACAAACACTCGTTTGAATTAATTATTTTTCTTTGTGGTTTTATTTTTTTTTCATTTCTTTTGGTTGAACATTGAACACAAACTGAGTTAAAAAAAGAGAACGAACTGTAAGAAATTAGAGTGAATCAAGGACTCGTGATTTTGTTGTTTCCTGTTTGTGAAATCTTGAACTGAACTTGAACCGCAATCTACTTGCTGTCTGTTAAAGAAAGAAAATACAAACTCTGTGAAAATTTAACTTTGTGTAGTTTTTTTGCTAAGTGTTTTCTTAAAATATATATATTTTTTGACCAAACCTGTCAATCGCTGAGTGTGTCATTTAAGCCCTATTCTATATTATTGTGGGTATTTGAAGGAATTTTTAATTTTTTTGTGTAACAGTGGCTTGAGCTATTTTTGGGGAAACTGAATTTCATTATATATCTATATATTTTTTTTTCCCCCTCTTGACAAGTTTTACTTGTCTGGCGCCCGAACAATTTAAATTAAATCTACATTTATTAAATCAAATTTTATTTTATTTTGGGGCAGCCACCGTTACATAAGTGGCGCCCGAACAGGGACCGGGAACTTAAACCCTCTGATAAACCTTGACGACATGAAACTTAAACACTCAGATAAATCTTGACGACCTGAAACTAAAACATTTAGACACGTAAACCGTGACCACTTAAACTGGTCATTTGAACTTTGAATTTGAGTTTCTCTAAAGGTTACTTAAAGGTGGGTTATTGTCACTTGAAACTGCCTATTTCTTTGTGTTTGTGAAATTGTGGCATATTGAACTGGAACTTTTTACTGAAAGGTTTTGTGGGACGATATTTTTTGTTTGTGAACTTGAATGTTGTTAAATATATAATTGTTACCCCTTAGTTGTCTTGCTGCCAAACTGTTTTGACCTAATTAATGTGAAAGCTGTGGAAACAACCATTTGTGTTATTGAAATCTAATTATTGATTTGTGAATTTAAGTGACTTATGGTGTGAATTGGACAATTGAACAGACATTTCACACTGAACTGTTGGTAATTTTATTTTTTCAAACAGTTCTACATTTTTATTTTTTATTTTCCACTCAATTTACATTTAACTACATTTCTACACATACACTGACAATCAAACATGGCTACCACTCCTTCTCCATCCACTTTTGTGGAGATGGAACCACTGGCACCAGACGTTGCTACCCCAGTCTGGCCTCCAGCACTCCGTCCTCCACTTTCTGTACCTGGACCCCTTCGTGCTCCTCTCCACTTCACTCCCACTCAAGCCAGCACCACTGACTTCCCAGGAACCCATGTGCGGTTTGCAACTTCACCCCTAGCTGGCAGTACTCCTGTTCAACCCTTCACCTGGGAACAGCAACCGAATGGAGACTTCATGCAGATATGTACATCACCCGAGCCTTCATCTCTATCTTCAGCGGCACAGCAGGACTTGCCTGGCATCCTATCAACTCCTGGAAAAGGAATGCATCAACTCACTCAAGTTAAAGGAAACTGGGACACGTTGACACAACATATGCAAACCCATGAGAAAACCATTGGTGAACTTGCCAAAGAACTTAAAACCATGTCTACATATCACAACAGCCTGATTTCTAACCTTGCTGATACACTCAAGCACAACCAACAAGAAGTGCTCACCCACATTTCTGAAAGTAAGAAGCATGTGAAGGAAGAGACCGATCAGCTCAACAAATCACTCAAAGTTATGATTTCTGATGAACTTCACAAAGCTAAGACTACCTATGTGTCTGAAGTACGATTCATGATTGATCAACTTCAAGTGGAGCTTCAGCAAGACATCAAATCTTACCTGGTAACCCATCAAAGAAATCATGACCAGTTGTCTACAGAGCTCACCCAGTGCACCCAAACCACAACCACACTGTGTGCAGCTGTTAAAAGCTTACAAACTGAATTTGAGAATAGACTCGAAAGGCAAGAGAAACAAATGACCGATTTGCAGACAAGAGATTACTCTGCTTTACCTCTTACTACTCCAGTTTTATCTGTATCACCAGTGACCGCTCCTTTGCTTCCGACCATTCCGGCGTCATCTGCAACCCCATCGACTGCTCCTTTGTTTCCTGCTCCTGTTGTAAAGAGTGATCATCTTAAGATTACATTTCCTACTTTTGGGAGACAGTCAGATGACATGGACCCCTTGCTCTATCTAACTCGATGTCAGGATTTCTTGACGTTACATCCTCTTACTAATGCTGACATCCTGGCCACTTTCCGCACTGTCCTTTACGGTACTGCCCGGGACTGGTGGGAAGTTGCACGATCCTCAATAACCACGTGGGAAGAGTTTGAAGCTGCTTTCCTCTCTGCTTTCCTCTCAGAGGATTATGAAGACGAGCTGGCTGAAAGGGTAAGGACAAGAACACAGGGAGAAAGAGAGAGCATTAGAGACTTTGCATTTACATACAGAGCTCTCTGCAAAAGGTGGAAGCCCACCTTGATGGACAGTGAATTGGTGAAAATGATTTTGAAAAATATGAACCCCTACCTTGCAAGCCAGATTCGCAGTCGGGTGAACACAGTCGATGAACTTGTGAAATTGGGCCAACAGCTGGAAAAAGACTACGAACAACAACTGCAATATGAAAAACCTGTGAGTTCTAAGCAACCCTTATCCATGCCTCAAAGATCTATTTCCAACCGCCCGGCAGAGAAGCCTTTAGTGCAATGCTGGCGATGTAAAGGCCATCACTCACCTGGCAGCTGTCCTCACTTTGTCTCTTCTCAGTCCCGGTCACCTCAGTCCACCAACCAACACCCTTCCTCCAATAGCAAGCGGACAACATTTCCAGCTTCTAAAGGTACTGATCCACCTGGAAATCGCTCTGTGTCTGCCACCTTTCCCCACAAGTCACCAACAACTGGTAAGAAACCACCACCTACTGAAATTGTTCCACAACAATTAGTGATGCCACTCTGTATTGGTAGCTGGAAGGGAAAAGCCATTGTTGATACTGGGGCTAGCTATACCCTTCTACATGAGAATCTCTGGAAGGAACTCACTTCACAAAAACTCCATCCCTGGACCCAGGGTCCACTCTACCTAGCCAATGGGGAAGCAGAAATTCCTTTAGGTTGGATAAACATGTCAATCATCCTACATCAGAAAGTATTCACCATACCTGCTGTTGTTCTATCAGCCAAAGCTCTGGCCTATGCAGTCGTATTAGGACTGGACTTTATCTTTTACAGTGGGCTGCAGATCAATGTGGCAGACCAAATGTATTCATTTCAGTCTAATCCTGAAGAGTATTATCCTTTCCAGCCAACAAATGCCAGTGTACCAGTTATCAGCTCCCAACATCCAAGGGGAAAGATGGGAAGTAAAAATCCCAACAGCCTCTCCTTACTATCTTCTGTTCCTCCTCCGCAACTTAACATGTTTCAACCAGCCTACTTCGATGAAAAGACACTAATTGACACTGCGGTACAGGATGCCCATTTACCTCCGGACGGCAAGCAACAGCTACGGCAGATCCTGGAGTCAAACCCTCAAGTTTGTACCCTTCGTCCGGGACGTACTGAAGTTACACAGCATCACATATATACTACCCACCAAGTACCTATAAAACAAAGACCGTACCGTACAACACCTGCCAAACAAGCTGTCATTTCAGAGCAACTGGAAGAGATGTTGACTGCTGGCATCGTAGAACCATCACACTCTGGATGGGCCTCACCTGTCGTATTGGTCCCTAAAAAAGACGGAAGCCTTAGATTCTGTGTGGACTACAGGAAAGTTAATGCCATTACAGTGAATGATGCTTACCCATTACCCAACATCGCTGAGATTTTGGAGTCATTATCTGGAGCGGCCATCTTTTCCACCATTGACCTTAACAGTGGCTACTGGCAGGTGAACATGGATCAAGAAAGTAAACCAAAGACTGCTTTCACAACTTCATTAGGACTGTTTCAGTTTAATGTTATGCCGTTTGGGTTAAAAAATGCCCCAGCAACCTTCCAAAGACTAATGGAGAATGTTCTAGGAGAATTGCGTGGAAACATCTGCTTTGTCTACATTGATGACATAATTATTTACTCACCATCTGTAGCCCAGCACTTCTCCGACCTCCAGGCTGTTCTTCACAAGCTGCAAATGGCTGGCCTCACAATTAATAAAAGAAAAAGCAATTTCTGTCTTCAGGAAATAACCTTTCTGGGACATGTTGTCAACATCCAAGGCATAGCTGCAGACCCAAGTAAAGTGGAGGCTATACGGGATTACCCTGTGCCTACCAACATTAAGGAGGTCCAGCGCTTCCTGGGGTTAGCCGGGTGGTACCACCGGTTTGTACCAAACTTCTCCAGGATCGCTGAACCCATCAATGCACTGAAAAAAAAAGGATGTTCATTCCTCTGGTCACAACAATGTCAACAAGCCTTTGAACATTTGAAATGCTGTCTTACCTCTCCTCCCATTCTTGGCCATCCTGACCTTCAACTGCCTTTTACTGTCTACACGGATGCCAGTGACACTGGTTTGGGTGCTGTGCTGACCCAGCGCAAGGAACAGGGATTGGAACAAGTTATTGCTTATGCCAGCAGAACCCTGAACAAAGCAGAGACCAATTACTCAGCCACCGAAAAAGAGTGTTTGGCCGTAATCTGGGCCCTGGAGAAATGGCAGCACTACCTAGAGCACAAACTTTTCACTGTCATCACGGACCACTCAGCGCTACAATGGGTAATGTCTTCCACAAAAACCACGAGTCGCCTCATCCGATGGGCCTTGCGACTTCAGAGATTTGATTTTATCATTGAATATCGCAAAGGAAAACTAAATATAGCACCTGATGCTCTGTCTCGGATTCATACCAGTTGTAACCTGTACACCAACCAACACCAACAGGAGGATGTTGAGTTTCCGATGTCTCCAGCCACAATCTTGGAGGAACAGCACAAAGACCCTGTCATCACCAACACACTTCAAGCACTTGCAGAAAATGATTCCCCTCTAAAAGATCAGTATGAGATGGTGGAAGATAAACTCTATCACAAAACTCACCTGTCGAACAATCAAGTTCATTACAGAGTGTACATTCCTAACAGCCTTGTGTCGTCCATTCTACACCACTACCACGCTAATCCCTGGAGCGGTCATGTAGGCATTTATAAGACCTACAAGCGTATCCAAGATGTTGCATTCTGGCCTGGAATGTGGACTGACATAAAACACCACGTTAAAAAATGTGTCAAATGCCAGACTCTTAAGGGAGAAAATCAGAAACCTGTGGGCAAACTACAACAAACCACCACCACCCATCCCAACGAGATGCTTGGAGTGGACATTATGGGGCCAATACCACGTAGCACTCAGCAAAATGAGTACCTCTTGGTCTTTGTAGACTATTACTCCCGCTGGGTGGAAATTTTTCCCATGCGCAATGCTAAAGCTGAGACTGTTGCATTAGTTCTTCGGAAGGAAATTCTAACCCGTTGGGGAGTGCCGGACTTCATTCTATCGGATAGAGGTACACAATTTGTGTCTTCACTGTTTAGAGAACTTTGTCAAAAGTGGAGTATCAAACCTAAATTGACAACATCATATCATCCACAAACAAATATGACAGAGAGGGTTAATCGTACGCTCAAATGCATGATTTCTGCCTATGTGGACAACAATCACAGGAAATGGGACCAATACTTACCGGAACTCCGGTTCGCTGTTAATTCAGCTGTCCAGGAAACGATTGGGATGACCCCTGCAGAGCTTCATTTGGGGAGGAAACTGCAAAGTCCCATGGACAAGGTGTTACATGGCAAGAATCTAACTCCAGACTGTATATCTTACGATACAGTCCACCACCTAACTGAGCTTCAGACCAAAGCCATGGAATGCTGTAAAAAAGCACAAAAGAGACAGCTTCGGAATTATAATAAAAAAAGATGAGATGTCACATACAAGGAAAAGGATCGTGTGTGGATGAGAACCTTTCCCCAGTCTAGTGCACAACACCACTTCACTGCAAAATTGGCTCAAAAATGGAAAGGCCCTTACCGTGTCATAAAGCAGGTGGGTCCATTGAACTATCAGGTATCACTAGAGTCCACTGGTGAAGATGTTCGCATAGTGCATGTGTGCAACGTAAAACCATGCTTTCCCACGGCTGAAGAGCTGGAATGCCAGGAGAAGAAAAGACTCCTCCAAATATTCAATGAGTCTTCTGATGAAGAGGAATTCATTGGATTTTAAATGTGATTCATATTTCCACAACCATGGGTTGTTTTCTCCAGGGAGGGAGAGTGTGGCGATATGGAAGAAATCCATACCAGCTTTTCATTTTTTCTAATGGGCGGAAACCAATAAGGAAATTGAATATAAAAGAGAGCTAGAAACGGAAGAGGGGAGAGAGAAAAAACAAAACAAACGCGTAGGTTGTTATCGGAGTGGGACACACGCTACCTGAAGGCCGTCTTTGCTATTCTTTGCTGGAATCTCTGTGCATGCGCTGACTGGGTGCGATCGCCAAAGTGACGGAGAAATTGAGCTCTACTGCTGGTTCGTTCGCCTGCCTGGTGCAACACAATCCAGCCTGGTTCGTTCGCCTGCCTCAGGTACTAGTGATGATGTCCATCATCTTTTAACCTCACGCCAAGTCTCCAAACTCTTTTCCCGGGCCGGGATTTGCGGCCGCTACACAGATTGTTTCACGCAGCCACCACCACACACACACTTACACGCTCATTGTACATGCACACGCATACACTCATACACAAACACTCGTTTGAATTAATTATTTTTCTTTGTGTTTTTTTTTTTTTTTTTTCATTTCTTTTGGTTGAACATTGAACACAAACTGAGTTAAAAAAAGAGAACGAACTGTAAGAAATTAGAGTGAATCAAGGACTCGTGATTTTGTTGTTTCCTGTTTGTGAAATCTTGAACTGAACTTGAACCGCAATCTACTTGCTGTCTGTTAAAGAAAGAAAATACAAACTCTGTGAAAATTTAACTTTGTGTAGTTTTTTTGCTAAGTGTTTTCTTAAAATATATATATTTTTTGACCAAACCTGTCAATCGCTGAGTGTGTCATTTAAGCCCTATTCTATATTATTGTGGGTATTTGAAGGAATTTTTTTTTTTTGTGTGTAACAGTGGCTTGAGCTATTTTTGGGGAAACTGAATTTCATTATATATCTATATATTTTTTTTTTCCCTATTGACAAGTTTTACTTGTCTGGCGCCCGAACAATTTAAATTAAATCTACATTTATTAAATCAAATTTTATTTTATTTTGGGGCAGCCACCGTTACAATAGGGATTACAATTTTTGTATAACTTTTTTCCTCTCTGTGAAACTTTATTCCGTGTTGGCAGCAAAATGTTATTGACATTTATCAGTCAATAAATTCAAGACTATTGACAAGACAAAAATTAAATAAATACACTTTTGTGCAGACTAAACTTTTATTTGTTAGCCTAGCTCTCTTTCAGCAGAAATGTGAACAAACAGTGAATATATCGCGGGAGCGGGTGAGTGCGGAATACAACCTAAAACAGTCCCGCGCAGACCTCTACATCACAGATCAGATTTCATTTATCACGTGAAGAGAGATGACTGACAAGAAGAGTGAGGTGACACAGACAAGACGATGCGGAAGAGTTTCGAAACGAAATGTAAAAGCGCCCGTTTTAAGCCTGTTGACTTCTGAGTCTGACATTAATCTAGGTCAAGGAGAAAACTCACCGAGATCTACCAAGTGAAAAGTAAATAAATGATAAAATGCACATTAAATAAATAATTAAAAAGGCTTGTTGTGATGTATCTTTATGTTGCATTAATTTTATAATGATAAATAAAATAGTATTTTATTATTATTCACTATTCACGTCGCTGTATTCAACTATATACTGAGCTGTATTCAAGCAGAAATATGATGTTATAGTGATCGAGAGCGCACATACATGGTTCGTTTGCGCATCATTTATAACGGACATAACGCGCGCCTAATGCACGATCATGTCACTGTAATCAGCTTTAACTTGATTACAAAACTTGCCCATCCAGACTTGTGTGTACTAGTGTGACACTGGCTTCTTTTATCCAGCGAGAGCAGTAGTTTGTGTATCATGTGCTCATACAGCTGATTGAGCCGCCGTTCAGTCTGTATTCACAGCGCCATGAGAACCGTATTTCTCCTCCTAAACACAGAATACGTAGAGAGGTGAATACGATCTATTACCCCTGATCTAAGTGATAATGTTTTTTTTTTTTAAAAACATTCGTTTCTCATTTATTTGGTTCCACAGTATTTGCTGTTTTTTATTTTAAACACTGCTTGACGCCGAATTTGCTGCTGATATTAAAGTCAAAGTAAAACGCGCACGGTGCTTACAGGGTATTTAAAACCTAAGGAAAAGAGGGAAAACTCAAACAAAATATCAACTTCATTTTAAACTACAGTTTTAGGTTCATAAGCTGTTTAATAGGCTAAAGAGTGAATAATAATAATTCACTGGATAATGTTAATTCACTGAATAATATTCTCTGGAATATTGAAATAAGCTATAACAAACAACACATTGTATTTTATTGCATTTCTCAACTGGCATGTTTTATCAGAATTATTCAAATGTTTTTGTCATTCTAGATTATGAAATAACTGCTGACAGCGCGTTTATCTATGCATTTACACAGAACTATACTCAAACTGCAATCGCTTGTGGAGAAAATAAATAATTAATTTCGATAGAGATGTATTTATTTAGATGTTTATTGGCGAAATAATGGTTCTATAGTAAATGTTAATATAATTCAGCGTGTTTCAAACAAGTTAATCTTGTATAAAGTTACATGCTGTGGTCGTGCTGGAGCATTTCCTGAGTGAACACTGCTCCAGGTGTGTGTGTACTTGGATGGGTCAAATGCAGAGAACAAAATTTCACTGCTGGTTATACTCTGTATAATTATGTATGTGAAAAAAACAAAACAAAAAAAAACCTTTTTTTTTTTTTACAAAACCAATTACCGATTATGGTAAAATGCTTAAATATCGGGAAAAATATCGGTAAACCGATATATCGGTCGATCTCTAATTTTGACATTAAATTCACTTTGGAATAAATAATATGTATTATGATTAAAAAGTGACTTTACAGTCTGGTAATAATAAGGCTATAGCAGTTAGTTTCACAGACCTCCTGTCACTTTAAGAACCGCTGGTGTACACCGAAGAAATCCCTGTGTTAGCTCTGAGTTGTCAAGCTGTTCGTTAGTCTGTTTGATTAAAGATAAGTGTGTTATGAATCCGCACTATTATTGTGCTTCATGAAGAACTGATGAGGGCGTGGTCTGATCTTCGGCTGACCAATCAGCACAAATGACTGTTTAATTCACGCCCACGTGTAGAAATCTTAGTTTATTAATATTTCTATCCCTGAACGAAAAATTACGCTCAATTCTCGTTTAAAAAAAAATAACTAATTTACAAATTTTCTACTTTCAATATTGTATTAAAAACCGAACGATACACGGATTGAGGAAGAACAGCACTGTTCTTCAGAGCGTAGAGTAAACGTTATTTCCATATTCTAGTAGAGCAATTTTTTGTCTAATTAATTAAAAAGATCAATTGGAAGTTGTCTTGTTAAACGTTTCTAAACATTTACATTTAGTTAAGATTAGAGATCGACCGATATATCCAATATATAGATATATCCGATATATAGAGTATAACCAGCAGTGAAATGTTGTTCTCTGCATTTGACCCATCCAAGTACACACACACCTGGAGCAGTGTTCACTCAGGAAATGCTCCAGCACGACCATCGCATATAACTTTATACAAGATTAACTTGTTTGAAACACGCTGAATTATATTAACATTTACTATAGAACCATTATTTCGCCAATAAACATCTAAATAAATACATCTCTATCGAAATTAATTATTTATTTTCTCCACAAGCGATCGCAGTTTGAGTATAGTTCTGTGTAAATAGATAAACCGCGCTGTCAGCAGTTATTTCATAATCTAGAATGACAAAAACATTTGAATAATTCTGATAAAACATGCCAGTTGAGAAATGCAATAAAATACAATGTTTTGTTTGTTATAGCTTATTTCAATATTACAGAGAATATTATTCAGTGAATTGACATTGCAGTGAATTATTATTATTCACTCTTTAGCCTATTAAACAGCTTATAAACCTAAAACTGTAGTTTGAAATTAAGTTGATATTTTGTTTGAGTTTTCCCTCTTTTCCTTAGGTTTTAAATAAGCTTGTAAGCGCCGTGCGCATTTTACTTTGACTTTAATATCAGCAGCAAATTCGGCGTCAAGCAGTGTTTAAAATAAAAAACAGCAAATACTGTGGAACCAAATAAATGAGAAACGAATGTTTTTTAAAAAAAACATTATCACTTAGATCAGGGGTAATAGATCGTATTCACCTCTCTACGTATTCTGTGTTTAGGAGGAGAAATACGGTTCTCATGGCGCTGTGAATACAGACTGAACGGCGGCTCAAAACCGCTGTATGAGCACATGATACACAAACTACAGCTCTCGCTGAATAAAAGAAGCCAGTGTCACACTAGTACACACAAGTTTTGATGGGCAAGTTTTGTAATCAAGGTAAAGCTGATTACAGTGACATGATCGTGCATTAGGCGCGTGTTATGTCCGTTGTAAATTATGCGCAAACAAACTGTGTATGTGCGCTCTCGATTATATTTCTGCTTGAATACAACTCAGTATATAGTTGAATACAGCGACGTGAATAGTGCATAATAATAAAATACTATTTTATTTATTATTATTAAATTAATGCAACATAAAGATACATCACAACAAGCCTTTTTAATTATGTATTTAATGTGTATTTTATCATTTATTTACTTTTCACTTGGTAGATCTCGGTGAGTTTTCTCCCAGACTAAGATTAATGTCAGACTCAGAAGTCAAAACGGGCGCTTTTACATTTCGTTTCGAAACTCTTCCACATGGTCTTGTCTGTGTCACCTCACTCTTCTTGTCTGTGTCACCTCACTCTTCTTGTCTGTGTCACCTCACTCTTCTTGTCAGTCATCTCTCTTCACGTGATAAATGAAATCTGATCTGTGATGTAGAGGTCTGCGCGGGACTATTTTAGGTTGTATTCCGCACGCACCCGCTCCCGCGATATATTCTGTTTGTTCACATTTCTGCTGAAAGAAAGAGAGCTAGGCTAACAAATAAAAGTTTAGTCTGCACAAAAGTGTATTTATTTTATTTTTGTCTTGTCAAGAGTCTTGAATTTATTGACTGATAAATGTCAATAACATTTTGCTGCCAACACGGAATAAAGTTTCACAGAGAGGAAAAAAGTTATACAAAAATTGTAATCCCTATTATAATTTGTTTTGTCAGGATATAATTCGTTTATGCTAACATTCAGCCTACAACACAATAGGAAAAAAATGTAGGTTTTGCCTAATAGCTATTTTATTAGTCTTGTCAAAACACTAAATTCATTTAACATCTTGCTATTAACACAGTGAAAAGTGCAGCAGAGAAAAAATAAATAAATTCGACACAGTCTGTCATTTAAAATGATAGGATAAGCATAATACAAAAAAAAGGAAAGAGAATTGTACGTCCTTCAAGGACAGCGGAGTAAGAAATCCCGCGGAGTAAGAAATCTGGTCGGGACAGCCGGCAATGCAGACCTAGACTGCTGTGATGCAAGACTCTCGTTCATTCGGTGCGCTGCATTTAGCAGCCGCGTTCAGTTTTAATTTTAGTGTCCTCTATCTGAACGAATTTATTTTTATTACTATAAAAACAATCTAAAGGACGGTGGGGGACGGTGCCATGGTGAGCAAGTGATGTAACAGTGTTGCGGCTTAACACCAGTATAACTTTCGTGCGGCAAGCCTACTTAACTCTGTTATTTATTTACTTTATAACAGTAAATAAATATCGGTTCTGAATATCGGTTATCGGTACATAAATGTATAAATTATCGGTATCGGTTATAAAAAAATCAATATCGGTCGATCACTAGTTAAGATGCAGTCAGGAGCGGAGCCATGGGGTGGGCCTGGCCAGCACTGAGCTAAGCTTGGCCACACTGCTCAAAACTGCAGTTTTGGCCCCTTTTTCTAGACCAGAAATGCATTTATTATGTATTTTTTTGCATCCACATCCAGGGCTCTAGACTAACTTTTTGCATTGGGTGCACTGGTGCGCCTAACGTTTTTTCTTAGGTGCACTGGCACAAAAGTTAGGTGCACCCAAATTTTTATATAGGCAATATTGACTAGTAAACGACTAACTAACAATCTGGTCAACATAAAGTTCTTTATTTGAAGCACAATTCTACAAGAAAGATAACTTACTGAAAAAGTGTTGGTGCTTAAAGTGCTTCACTGAGCAGAGATTTAAACTTAAAACATCTCAAGATAAATAAAATCTAAATTAAGTGTTTTAAGGGCGTCAAACTGAACATCTCATGGCTCAATGTATTATGGACTATCCTCCATTGCAGTTACATGCCCCTCGAATGGCCAACTCCTGTAGTTTAGCCTTCTTGATCTTTGGCCTCGGCTACTCTGACCACACTCTCTCTAGCATCAACATCTTCCAGACTTGGCCCTTCTACACTGATTCTGATCAGATCTTCCACTGTGTCTGAACGAAGGGATGCTCTAGTGCAGTGCTTCTCAAACCCCCCCCTTAAACCCATAAAACAATCCTGCGCCCCATCCCACCACAGACTACCAAATAATTGCACTAAACATAATGAAAAAAATAAGTATTTACAGTTTTTATAACCAATTCTTACTATGCAAAAAAGAAGTATACTTAGGCCTTTAGTGTTATGTTAGAAGCATTTTTATACTCATACCTTTTCTTGATTTAATATTTAGATTTTTTTTAGCTTTATTTTCATTTAAATGTTTAGTTTTGAAATGTTGTATGCATTTGTCATGTTTATTTCATGTCTTTATCTTCTTAAATGTGTGTATATAATATGTATAGTTTTAACTTTTAATTTTAGTTACTTCTTATTTGTAAGCCGCTTTGGATAAAAGCGTCAGCTAAATGACAAAGTAAAGTAAAGAAAAAAATAACTGTTCTGTTCAATCGTCTCTCTGTACTCATACTGTATTTTAATGCAGCCAAATTCTCAATAAAACTGTTTTACTTTATATATTTGACTGTTTATGTTGTCAGTCAACAGGATAAATATGAAATAATGACTGAAACACGTCCCTTTAAGAATTCATAACCAGCTCTCCTTTCCAAGAAGCTAGTCTGCACAAAAATACTAATTTATAATTGTATTGAGCCGTTGTCTGATGAAATCAAATAAGAAACAATATAAGACAAGACAATTCCTGTGCTGTGATTTCTTCTATATTTGCATGTATATTTAGAGAAGCAATAATATCTGTTTTAACTGAACGGGCTCCTCTCGCGCTGAACAGAGCAGATGCAGAGAAAGCGCGCTGATCTCGCGCCGTTGCGGCGATCACAGAGACACTCTGAGAGACTCGATTTGTCACTAGTTGCTTTTTTTTGGAAAACAAAAAGTTGCTATAGGGGTCTACAAAGGCGCTAAATGTCGCTAAGTTGGCAACACTGCACGCATTTCTACTACTCACCTCTTTCTCTCTGTCTGACTGCAGCAGCACACGTGACGCATTTGTCAACGCGCACACACACATACAGGAATATCTGGACCACGGCCAATCAGAGGGGGGGTCCGCCCTTCACTATCTCTGATTGGTTTAGACCACGATATAAGCCTAACGGGGGTGTCTTTTGTTGAACCACAGTTTCTGAGTCGCGGATACTTTTTTTTCTTTTCTCGAATGGCTGGACGCACCAGTGCGCCCTGGGATTTTTGTTAGTCGCACCCGAGAGAAATTAGGGTGCACGTGCGACCAAATTGGTCGCACTCTAGAGCCCTGACATCAAACAAGACTTTTCAGACGCGTGAGCCCTTTATTTAAATACCTGGAGGTGAGGAAAAATACAAACATTGTCATATTAACTCAGTATTACTTGATATAATAATTCAAAACATCTCAATTGCAATTAAGTAGAAATTAATTGTATTCAGCTGTGTTTTAGACACTAACATAGATGAATACTTTATAGTAAACCACATTTATATATTGAAATAATGAAGATTTCTGTGCAGCCCCCCCCCCCCCCCCTTCACTGGATACAGTACATTCAGTTTATTCCTGACATTTTCTGTTATTAGTCCTAGACAGGCTTGAAAATTTCTTAAATTTATCTTTACCTGCAGAAACCCGGATCTAGTACTAAGAATAATAAAATATTTCCTTACTTTTTAACACACCATTTTTTTTTTATCAAGTTAAAAATTGTTACAACTATGTTTCAATTGTATGTTACAATCAATTATGTTTCAATTTTTTGGGGGGGCTTTTTAAATTTTTCTTTATTTATATTTACATATTACGTATTCAGAGGTGGAAAGTAACGAATTACATTTACTCGCGTTACTGTAATTGAGTAGCTTTTTTGTGTACTTGTACTTTTTTAAGTAATATTTTTAATCTGTAATTTTACTTTTACTTAAGTATATTTTGTAGGAAGTATTGTACTTCGCTACATTTTAAAACACATTCGTTACTGAGTAAAAAAAAATCGCTCCGTGGAAACAACTGCAGCAAATAATGGGCAGAAGAAGAAACTGGCGCTAAAAATCACAAGAAAGATGCAGACGGACAAGACAGGCGTTATGGTGCAGACCCAGCTGAAAACCAAACCCTGTCCTATTCTGCTGAAGTTGAACTCGAAGGAAATGAAGTGAACCCCTGGCCATATTCATGCTCTATTATGCAGTGTAAGCTGCGTTTGCCTCGGGAGACCGAACTAGCAGCTTATAAATATCTCGACATCGCCCTTCGCAAGCATGTAGAAATAAGGTAAATACTTGCATCGTTGCATTGGTGGTTAAAATGAAGCTTTGACGGTTTAGCAAAAGGTTTTGCACAAATGAGCCAAAAAGACAGTGGTGCAGGGTGTGCAATATCATCTGAGATGATTATAATAATTGTTGTTTTAACGATGTGCGATTTGACATTATCAGTATTTTGCCAAAAACCAAACAAATCACTCTAAACAGTGTGCCGTGAAATCTAGTAATGTTAGATTAGACTAATCCGCGTGCATATAGAGTGCTTTCTTTCACTGCGTGATTCAGTCTGTTAAAATGCGTTTAGAATGATCACAAAATTGAAGATATAGAAGCAGAAAATATATATTTATATAATTTAATATAGTAAGTCAACATCACAAGAAGAAAGCCGTTTTTCTCAAAAAATCACCATGATTACATAGGCCTGTAGTTTTTCTTTTTACACAGTTAAAAAAACAAGAAGTTAATTAAGAGACTTACGTTTTAGACACCTTATTGCCTGTTTTTGCTCTATTTCGACAACAAAAATAATTCAATACACAGTTTTGCGTCTCTGACTCTGAGCAATGACGTGTTTCATTCCTTGAATTAACCGTTTAAAGGATTCTGTTCAATCGCAATGACTCTCTTATGAGTGACTTGCTGACACCTACTGGTGGTTCTAATTTAACATTTAAAGTATCTTTTGATTTATTTATTTCAAATGACTATTTAACATTTGTGACCCTGGCCTGGAGCACAAAACCAGTCTTAAGTCGTTGGGGTATATTTGTAGCAATAGCCAACAATATATTGTATGGGTTAAAATTATACATTTTTCATTTATGCCAAAAATCATTAGCATATTAAGTAAAGATCATGTTCCATTAATATATTTTGTAAATTTCCTAGTGTAAATATATCAAAACTAAGAGCTTAATTTGAACAACTTTAAAGGAGATTTTCTCAATATTTGGATTTTTTGCACACTCAGATTCCAGATTTTCAAATATTGTCCTATCATAACAAATCATACATCAATGGAAATATGATTTATTCAGCTTTCAGATGATGTATAAATCGCAATTTAGGAAATTGGTTTTCTGGTTCAGGGTCACATTTTATGTCTTATTTATCAAAACATTATTTCTGCATTTGTAACTGCAGGCTAAATGCATTCATGTCAGTGTGTAATACATCTACGCCACTTCAGATGAAGCTTCTGTGTTTCCTCTGCATTGCAAAGATGCATTTTGTTGATACTGATTTAATTTGCCTGGTAACAGCCCAAATGTCTTATTATTCTAATTAACCGATTAATTCAGAGGTGGAAAGAGTACAAAAATATTCTACTCAAGTAAAAGTACCATTACATTACTGCAATTTTACTTAAGTACAAGTAAAAGTACCAGTCTAAAAATATACTCAAGTAAAAGTAAAAAGTAGCTCATTTAAAATTTACTCAGAGTAAAAATTACTTAGTTACATTTTAACAATGAGAGGGAGGAAAAAATGGGATAGACCAAAGGTGTCAAACTCAGTACCTGGAGGGCCACAGCCCTACACAGTGTAGATATTACCCTAATTAAACACATCTGATACAGCTAAACTAATCATTTAGGCTTATTTGAAAACTACATGGTGTGTTGGAGGGAGCAGGGTTGGAACTAAACTCTTTAGGGCTGTGGCCCTCCAGGAACACCCTCCAGAGTTTGACACACCTGGGATATGGGCCTATAAATCTCAAACTAGGTGTTTTTAATTAAAGGAATCAGTTATTTAGAATAATAACACATTTAGGCTGTTACCAGGGAAATTAAATCAGTATCAACAAAATTAATATTTGCAATGCAGAGGAAACACAGAAGCTTCATCTGAAGTGGCATAGATGTATTACACACTGACATGAATGCATTTAGCCTGCAGTTACAAATGTAGAAATAATGTTTTGATAAACAAGACATAAAATGTGACCATGAACCACAAATCCATAAGGAATGAACCACAAATCCATTTTCCTAAATTGCGATTTATACATCATCTGAAAGCTGAATAAATAATATTTCCATTGATGTATGTTTGTTATGATCGGACAATATTGTAAAATCTGGAATCTGAGGGTGCAAACAATCCAAATATTGAGAAAATCTCCTTTAAAGTTGTTCAAATTAAGCTCTTAGTTTTGATATATTTACAGTAGGAAATTTACAAAATATATTAATGGAACATGATCTTTACTTAATATGCTAATGATTTTTGGCATAAAAGAAAAATGTATAATTTTGACCCATACAATGTATTGTTGGCTATTGCTACAAATATACTCCAGCGACTTAAGACTGGTTTTGTGCTCCAGGCCAGGGTCACAAATGTTAAATAGTCATTTGAAATACAAAAATAAAAAGATACTTTAAATGTTACATTAGAACCACCAGTAGGTGTCAGCAAGTCACTCATAAGAGAGTCATTGCGATTGAACAGAATCATTTAAACGGTTAATTCAAGGAATGAAACACCGTCATTGCTCAGAGTCAGAGACGCAAAACTGTGTTTGGTATTATTTTTGTTGTTGAAATAGAGCAAAAACAGGCAATATGGTGTCTAAAACGCAAATCTCTTAATTAACTTCTTGTTTTTTGAACTGTTGTAAAAAGCAAAACTACAGGCCTATATAATCATGGTGATTTTTTTTGAGAAAAACGGCATTCTTCGTGTGATGTTGACTTACTATATTAAATTATATAAATATATACATTTTCTGCTTCTATATCTTCATTTTTGTGATCATTCTAAACGCATTTTAACACTGAATCACACAGTGAAAGAAAGCACTCCAGATGCACGCGGATTAGTCTAATCTAACGTTACTAGATTTCACGGCACACTGTTTAGAGTGATTTGTTTGGTTTTCGGCAAAATACTGATAATGTCAAATCGCACATCGTTAAAACAACAATTACTATATTATCTCAGATGATATTGCACACCCTGCACCACTGTCTTTTTGGCTCATTTGTGCAAAACCTTTTGCTAAACCGTCAAAGCTTAATTTTAACCACCAATGCAACGATGTAAGTATTTACCTTACGTTACCTCTACATGCTTGCGAAGGGCGATGTCGATATATTTATAAGCTGCTAGTTCAGTCTCCCGAGGCAAACATAGCTTACACTGCATAATAGAGCATGAATATATGGCCAGGGGTTCACTTCATTCCTTCAAGTTCAACTTCAGCAGAATACGACAGGGTTTGGTTTTCAGCTGGGTCTGCATCATTAACGCCTGTCTTGTCCGTCTGCATCTTTCTTGTGATTTTAGCGCCAGTTTCTTCTTCTGCCCATTATTTGCTGCAGTTGTTTCCACGGAGCGATTTTTTTTTACTCAGTAACGAATGTGTTTTAAAATGTAGCGAAGTACAATACTTCCCACAAAATATACTTAAGTAAAAGTAAAATTACAGATTAAAAAAATTACTTAAAAAAGTACAAGTACACAAAAAAGCTACTCAATTACAGTAACGCGAGTAAATGTAATTCGTTACTTTCCACCTCTGGATTAATTTAATTAAAAACACCTAGTTTGAGATTTATAGGCCCATATCCCAGGGGTGTCAAACTCAGTTCCTGGAGGGCCACAGCCCTAAAGAGTTTAGTTCCAACCCTGCTCCAACACACAAACCATGTAGTTTTCAAATAAGCCTAAATGATTAGTTTAGCTGGATCAGATGTGTTTAATTAGGGTAATATCTACACTGTGTAGGGCTGTGGCCCTCCAGGAACTGAGTTTGACACCTTTGATCTATCCCATTTTTTCCTCCCTCCCATTGTTAAAATGTAACTAAGTAATTTTTACTCAGAGTAAATTTTAAATGAGCTACTTTTTACTTTTACTTGAGTATATTTTTAGACTGGTACTTTTACTTGTACTTAAGTAAAATTTCAGTAATGTAATGGTACTTTTACTTGAGTAGAATATTTTTGTACTCTTTCCACCTCTGACGTATTTTTTATCCTCTTATTTTATTGCCTGTGTGTCATTGTTGTCTCTGGAAGCTTGCATACAGTATATAAACACAAGTATTTTTAATAAACATTCATAATGATTATTTTCAGGTTAAGTGGTTATTTTTAAGAAAGATTGTCAACATATTTTCAACCGGTTGTATTTAGTAGTTTAGAAGAACTGATCACATCTTAGGACCATTAAGTGATGCAGCTCAATGAATGAATATCTCCAGCCTGTAGTTTTCAGATGAGCCTGAGGGGTGTAATCAGTGTAATTAGTGCAGGCTTCTGTGTTTTCCGGTCTAGTCCTGCAGAGCTTCAGTTTTACACCAGCGCTGCTGCGGTCATCATGCTCGTCCCTGCCTGGATCTTCCTGATGGTCAGTCCATACAAACATCATAAACAGTGCTGGGAAGCTAGAAATCGTCTCAGAAGAACGAGTCGACTCTGTGTGTGTGTCTGTCTGTCTCTCTCTGTGTGTGTGTGTGTGTCTCTCTGTGTGTGTGTGTGTGTGTGTGTGTGTGTTAGGGCTGGGCGATATGGCTGAAAACTGTATCACGATATCAGTGTTTCATATCGGTCGATATTGATAATTATTGATATTTTTTATGACCCATTTAAAATAAGGACCAGGAGAAAAATATATTACATTTAAACATTTTTATTTTAAACTTAACCTTCCTCTGATCATAATCCCCTCAGTTATTAAGACAGAAATGTCAACAACCATGGAAAACTCAAATAATTAAAATGTAAACATAAGTCTAAAGTCACAATGAACACTTAACAATTATCTAAGCGGAGCGGAAGCATGTCTTTGGCTATATGATATGCCACTGCCTCCGTTATATCTTTGTACCGTTTAGATTCTTTGTCATAAGGCACTGATGCAGAGTACCTCTCCATGGTGGTCTGCTGCTTGTGCGGTGTTGCAGCTACAGATGTTGTTGGTTGAATAGGGCTGTGTTCCAAAGGTTGAGCGCGGCTAACGCCGGCTTCACACTGCAAGCGTAAGCAGGGCGTATTTTTTTCGGCGCCCATGTTAACGGATGAGAGCGTTCACACAGCACGCAGGGGCGGCGCGGCAGCGCGTAGCAGGAGCAGAGCAGGAGCGGCAGTGCCGCGATCGTTTCGGCGCCGAGTCTATTTTTGCTGCGCCGCTTACGCTCAATTAAAGTGACAGGACATTATTTATGATCGACACTCAAAAAAAAAAACATATTTAAAGTTTGTAAATGGGATGTAATGTATTTTAAATAGTTACCATGATGTTCAACAATTTCGTAGCAAGTTGTAATATATATTGTGTAGTTTATAGGCCTATATGTTGGCATAGAAGCAGATGTCATGCTGACAACAGGCATCATCAACAAACGCACGTGACAGCGCCCGGTGTAGCCAGACGGGGGTTTTCAGAGTACACCTGGAAGATGACCTAATGGACGACACTCGTCTCATCGTAGAAGTGGAAAAACAAAAAGTTATTTATGACCCAAAAAATTAAATGTATAAGGACTTACAAGCCAAAGAAAAGGCATGGGATGCAGTGGATTGATCATTTGATAATACACGAAGTGACAAACGAATAAATACATATTCAAATACGTCACATAAATATTACACATGTAGCTACACCAAATAAGTCTATGATGTGGGTGACTTGTTTGAAAGTGTGTTTTTCGTGTGTTTGCTAATATCCCTATTAAAACGTTTACAAATAGTGTTAATAAAGACATTTACGATGCATGTTGAAGATGTTAGCATGGAGATTGCTTGTAAATCTGCTATTTATGATTTATGTTTATCAGATATTGCTTCATTATTAAATAAGCGTTCGTCAGCAGGCATTATGAAGAGGTTTGCTAATAAATGTTAAATGTTGAATAAAGATGCAAAATATGTCAACATTGTAGATGTAATCTTTTGACCAAAACTTCAAAGGCATGTCATTCTCCTATAATTAATGTGTTTTTTTTTACAAAGGACTAGTCGTTTTGCGTTGGCAGATGGTACGTCATTTGTAATGTTTTTTTTTTTGAAAGACAAAAAGTACAATCTGTCCAATCAGTACAACTTTTTACAATCTGTAAATAACAATCAATACAAACAAACATAAAGAACAGCAGCTAACAGTATATATGTGCAAAAAGAAACTTCTGGTTACAAGTACTACAAACCTTTAAAATATTGACCATATTCAATATAAACACTATGTATAAAATAACTATAACATTTATGCTATGGTCAGTTATTGTTTTTTTCTGTTCCGTTGCCTGGGTGCACCCAAAATCTACGTCGTACCTTCTTCGTAATCTACGTAGTAACAAATACAGCGCAATTGCCTTTCTTCTAATACGTACTGCACATAAACACAGATAAACATGTACAGTGTAAATAAAACAAATACAGTAATATAAACTATTCTAATAATAAATTAAGACCAATTGTATTTAAAATTAGATTCGAATTTGCCCATTCTGTACAGAAGACGCTGTTCAGCCGCGCGCTGCAAACGCTACCGGTGTGAAAGGGCAATGGGCGCGCGCTGCTCCTGCTCTGCATACGCACCGCTTCTGCGCTGCTTACGCCCTGCTTACGCTTGCAGTGTGAAGCCGGCGTAAGGTTTACATCAAGTTCGTGGTATTAACGTTACCAGTCTTGGCGGGGACGACGGTCTTGCATAATTTGCAGACGACATTGGTCTGACTACGTTCAGACTTATAATATCCAAAAAACTGCCATACTGCCGAGCTGACTTTAACTCTTTTATTTACAATTTCCTCGCTCGCTGCGGCACTCATTTTCTGCTTATGAAAATGAATCCAGCAGGCCAGCACGAGACAACGATATGGTGCAACCAAACATTATACTGTTACATGATTGGCTGTTAGCGTGTCACTCCCTACGTTGCTAGGTTACCAGAGAGCGAGTGCCTTTGTTAATGCAACCAAACTTGCTTCGCAACCTCTGTTTTCTTCCGACGAAGAATAAAAAATATCGAACGTTTCATCGAACACATTTTTTATTGATATCGATCACGTGTCTATCGCGATACATATCGTTGTCGTTTTATCGCCCAGCCCTAGTGTGTGTGTGTGTGTGTGTCTGTGTTTGTGTCTGTGTGTGAGTCAGAGAGAAACAAATAATTCAGATGTTATCATTATCAATTTTATAAGTAACCGTAATGTAATAATTACACATGTTTATCTCATTAACTGTAACAGATTACTAGGCCTGTCGCAATAATCAATATATTGACGCAATATATGTACATCATGTTTACATAAAAATCAATGTCCCCGTGTTTTATTACATCCATGCACACTTCGATGTTCAGATTTAAAATGATATGGCCCGTCTTTAAAATGACACTCGTCCCAATTATTTCTGAGGCAGTATAGAAAGTTGTTATCATGACTGAAATGTATTTTGTAGCTTGGTTACGTGCAGCTAGTTCCTCCCCGGCACTGATCATGAGCGTATACTGATGTATGAGAGTGAGCAGCTGTGGTGTGTCAATGCTGTCTGTGTCTCAGGACCTGCCGCTGATGGGGAAGAGCGAGCGATCCTTCAGACTATCTCAGGACATCGTGCTGCTGCTGCTGTTCGACGGCGTGCTCTTCCACCTGCAGAGCATCACGGCCTACGCTCTCATGGGCCGCATCTCCCCCGTCACCTTCAGGTGCCGTCTCAGCCCAATCAGAGCTTACAGCACTGGACACAACCAGCTTAAAGGAACACTACACTTTATGTAGAAATGGGCTCGTTTATGACTCCCCAAGAGATGAGTTTGACTGTTTTTGAATCCATTTAGCCGGTCTGGCGTTAGCATTTTAGCTTAGCATAGATCAGATTAGCCGTTAGCATCTCGCTCAAAAATGACCACATAGTTTCGATAATTTTGTGCAATGATATTACGCAGCGTCTGAAAGTAGTTCCTGTAGCTGTATCATAACTAGTTACCAAGCCGGGGACTACTTTCAGGCGCTGCGTAATATCGTTGCGGTACGGCAGTAAAGCTCCTTGATTATTACGCCGGGTTGAGAGTATAGTTCCTAGCCATATCGGTCTAGAATCACAACTTTTCATTTCCCGTCAGTCTTAGTACACGATGCAACTACAGAAGAGTCAAGCGTTAAATAGGAAACATATCGAAACTCTGGTCATTTTTGAGCGAGATGCTAACTGCTAATCCGATCTATGCTAAGCTAAAAGCGTTAACGTCAGACCCGGAAGGAAAAAGCATCCCTTGCTTTTTTTTAATATAGATCATCTATATACAATAAATTGTTTAATACCCGCTGTTTTAATACTAGGAGAAGAGCGTCCAGCTTGTTCTCTGTATCATTAAGCATGTTTTATTAGATTGTGCTGGGTTTTTATTCAGTCAACTCTTTTGAAGAGATTCAAGCCAAATACAGTTTGAGTTTTTAGCAAACATAAATACATAGCCATGATATTTCTAATACACAGAAGCTGGACTGGCGTTAAACACACAAAAACAAATCTGCAGCGCAAAGTAGAGCAAAATATATTTCCATATTATTTTTTTTTTGATATAGGCAAAAATTTGTTTACAAATAACTGATATCGGCAAAAATCTGTTTAAAAATATCGGATATGGGCAAAAATCTGTTTAAAAATATGGGATACCGGCAATTTTTTTTTTTTAAATATCTGATATCGGCCAAAAAAATTGTAAAATATTTGATATCGGCCAAAATTTGTTTAAAAATATCTGATATCGGCCAAAATTTGTTTACAAATATTTGATATCGGCAAATTTTTTTTTAAAAATAACTGATATCGGCAAAAATCTGTTTAAAAATATCGGATATTGGCAAAAATTGATTTACAAATATCGGATATCGGCTAAAATTTGTTCAAAAATATCGGATATCGGCAAAAATTTGTTTCAAAATATCGGATATCGGTCAAAATTTGTTCAAAAAATATCTGATATCGGCACCTTTTTTTTTTTTACTATATTTGATATCGGCCAAAATTTGTTTAAAAATATCTGATATCGGACCAAATTGTTTTTTTTTTATATCGGATATCGGCAAAAATTGTTTACAAATATCAGATTTTTTTTTTTTTATATCAGCCAAAATTTGTTTAAAAATATCTGATATCGGCCAATTTTTTTTTTTAAATATCTGATATCGGCCAAAAATTTGTTTACAAATATTTGATATCGGCAAAAATTTGTTTAAAAATAACTGATATCGGCAAAAATCTGTTTAAAAATATCGGATATGGGCAAAAATTTGTTTAAAAATATCGGATACTGGCAAAAATTTGTTTCCAAATATAGGATATCGGCCAAAATTTGTAAAAAAAAATATTGGATATCGGCCAAAATTTGTTTCAAAATATCAGATATCGGTCAAAATGTGTTAAAAAAT
Organism: Schizopygopsis pylzovi; assembly: GCA_027422435.1. Classification (NCBI taxonomy): domain Eukaryota; kingdom Metazoa; phylum Chordata; class Actinopteri; order Cypriniformes; family Cyprinidae; genus Schizopygopsis; species Schizopygopsis pylzovi. The sequence continues at coordinate 150,274 of JAPDDL010001463.1, forward strand.
ATCTGATATCGGCCAAAAATTTGTTTACAAATATTTGATATCGGCAAAAATCTGTTTAAAAATATCGGATTTGGGCAAAAATGTGTTTAAAAATATCGGATACCGGCAAAAACTTGTTTAAAAATATAGGATATCGGCCAAAATGTGTAAAAAAAAATATCGGATACCGGCAAAAACTTGTTTAAAAATATAGGATATCGGCCAAAATGTGTAAAAAAAAATATCAGATATCGGCCAAAATTTGTTTCAAGATATAAGATATCGGTCAAAATTTGTTAAAAAATATCGTATATCGGCCAAAATTTGTTTAAAATATCGAATCTCGGCCAAAATTAGTTAAATATCAGATATCGGCAAATTTGTTTTTGTAAATATCAGATATCGGCCAACTTTTTTTTTTTTTTATATCGGATATCGGCAAAAATCCAATATCGTGCATCCCTAGTGATAACACAGGTATATTTATATACATTGTATGGGTCAAAATTATCAATTTTTCTTTTATGCCAAAAATAATTAGGATATTAAAATCATGTTCTATGAAGATACTTTGTACATTTTACAGTAAATATATTAACTTAATTATTTATTATTAATATGCATTGCTAAGAACAACTTTAAAGATGATTTTCTCAATATTTAGATTTTTTTGCACCCTTTCAAATATAGTCCAATCATAACAAACCATACATCAATGGAAATATCACTGATGCATAAATCTCGATGTCGACTGGTTTTGTGCTCCACGGGTCAGTTGGAAGTTCTGCTGTTTGAGAGTATTGTGTTTTGTCGTCGTCAGTGTGGCGAGCACGGTGAAGCACGCTCTGTCCATCTGGCTGAGCATCATCGTGTTCAGTAATCCCATCACGCTGGTGTCTGCCGCCGGGACCGTCATGGTGTTCCTGGGAGTCCTGCTGTACAACAAAGCCAAGCAGATGGAGAGAGAGTCTCTGATGCAGCACGCGCTGGCGCAGTCCCAGCAAAAACCCACCGACGGAGCCGGAGACGAGCCCGGAGTCAGCCCTGCACTGAGACGGTCCTCAAACCTTTCATAATAAAAGCCCTGTGGATCGACAGCCAATCGGGACCCTGGAAACTGAGACTCATTAAGCAATTCTGTGGACCACACGTAGACTCCTGTTTGAGAGCGTGAGAGACTCAACCACAAACATCCAGCTCATATTTTACAATAACAACAAAGAAATCATAGTTTGCATGAAGAGATTGTTTTAGGAAGTTGTGCTGTCAAACGATTAATATCGCAAGTTTTTGTGTACATAATATATGTGTATATAAATACACACTATATTTTGAAAATATATTATATTTAAATACATATAAAATATAAACATAATATTTTTCTGAAATGTATACATGCATATGTGTGTATTTATGTGCATAATAAATATGTATACATTAATACACACTCATACAGTATATATTTATATTCATATTATATATAAACTTAATATTTTTCTGAAATATATACATGCATATGTGTATATATTAATACACACTCATACAGTATATATTTATATTCATATTATAAACATAAATATTTTCATGCATATGTGTGTATTTATATATTCATAATATATTATGTAAACACACATTATTTTGGATGAGATTAATAATTGACCGCACTATTTAAGAACATGCATTATTGATTCTTTGAGAATAATGTCAATGTTTAAAAACATCCTAAATTAGGCTTTGTGCAGCATCATAATTGTCTAATAATTATTAGTATTTTCTCTCATATAATGATGATTTACTGCAGCTTTGTGTCCCTCACGTCTTGCGAGTTTCTGATTATGTCCAGATTATTATCGTATTATTATTATCTTCAAATCTTTCTAGTCTGTGGATGCTGTTTAAATGACGGCAGATTTGTCAAATTATGCATTATTGTTGTGCTTTATGAAAAGCTGTGGTGGGTCGTGTATGTGATGTAAACCACTAATAGGAGTTGTCTGTATAATTTGGTCTTTATTTGTGCATTCCATCATTAAATGTGCATGATATGTGCATGTAAAAAACATTTTAATCACATGTATATATTATGCTGAGTGTGCTTAAAGATGTGACTTTGATTTTTTTTTTTTGTCTTGTTTTAACTGCTGGTCTAAAGTAACTCCTTATATGTATATGAGTCTTTGTATGAGCTGGCAAAAAATGCATAGGTTAAAAATAATAATAAAGACACTTGTTTTTTCTTAAATATGACAGGCTCGTCAGATTGATCAAATAACGTGGTGAAAGAATGCATATTGTTTTCTCATCTCATCTGCTTACAGTCTCATCTAAACGCCAAAAACGTGTGCGAGTGTGTGTGTGAGAGAGAGAGTGTGTGTGTGTGTGAGAGAGAGAGTGTGTGTGTGTGTGTGTGTGCAGGGCTCTCAAGTTATAGCTAAAGTTTGGAGTGAGATTAGGGGTGGGGCCACACAAATGGGAGGAGTCACTTAAATATTTGCATCTCTCAAGTTTTTGCTAGCGGTTCAATTTTACCTATTGTTCATAATTGACCAGCACAATCAGAAATGATAACATCTGGTAAAGCTGATGAAAGACAAATTCATTCTATTAAGATAAAAATATTTATGTATTTGAAAATACAAATGTATCAAAAATAAAAATAAGTGTAGCCTCCGCTGTTCAGTTGGCATGTTTGGGCCAAATTTCTTTGTATTTTTGATACTTTTAAAATATATATATAAAACAATTTATTTTATCTGGATGAATTTGTCTGTGTTTCATCAGATGTACCAACTGTTATAGCATATCTAGTACTTTCCTTTCAGGAAGACAATGCTGAGTAAAAGATTCTGGTTGCAAAACAGTTGGGAGTATTTTTGTGTGCTTTTTTTTGACTGCATCAATAATACCTTTGCACAAATTTAGCTTTGTTCCAACTTCAGCTCTCACTGTCTTTTAAGTGATTTCATCCAGAAATCTGAAAATCTGAAGAAAATATGAAGCGGTTACCAACGCGGCAGAATCGCGTAATTTACCCGGAAACAACAACATCCTTATTTCTTATTGGCTGTTTTGTGGCGTTTAACTCTGTATGAACAAGGCAGAGAGCTTACCTCCATATTCCCTCGTCTATTAATTATATATATATATATATATATAGTGGGGCAAGTTATTCCGTCTCAGCGTGAGAGCGTGTCAACTGGTTGAAATGCGTGCGACTTGAGAGCCCTGTTGTGTGTGTGTGTCTGTGTGTGTCTGTGTCTGTCTGTTTAACTTTCGTACAGCGTTCATAGCATAGACATATATACGTCTACGTATATTATGTCTATGGTTCATAGTGTTTCTGTTTTACACGTGAGCGCCGGAAGGTGGTAGTGTGACGTCTTCAGCCCGTCTGACGCAGCAGCAGAAGAAGAAGATGAAAGGTCTTCCGGTGTTGTGAAAACGCGACGAACACATCACAGGTGAGGAAAAGACTGATAATCAATAATAATAATAATAGTTTTAGTATCAGTTTATAAGCGCGCGCTAGTGAGAGGTTTAATAGATGTGTCGTTACTCTGATGATACACACTCAAAACAACGCGTCGATTTCGAACGCAATCTTAATATTCGACGACAGCAGAAGTAACGTTAGTGACTCGTAGTAGACAACACATTGGTAACATTGAGCTGGTGTTTCTGTTAAGTGGTGGATGAGATTGGACCGTATGACTGTATATGATGTATGTTTTGCAGTGGGAGGTGATTTGGAGCTGATGGGGGACGAAAAGGAAACCTGGAAAGTTAAAACATTAGACGAGATCTTACAAGAGAAGAAACGCAGACGAGAGCTGGAAGAGAAGAGTGACCCAAAACGCTCCAAGAACGTAATCATAAACCATATGTCATATTCAAGCAGCACACAAGGGATGATCAACGGCTGAAGCGTTTTAAATACTCCACATGGAGGCCAAGACGCGGATTAATGTCCGTTAATGCCCGCAAGCCGTTGATTATCCAGCGTATTCCATGACCAGCTCTTTACAGCGCAGTGTTTGAACGAATGACGGTTATTTTCTCGTCAGCGCGAGCGTTCTGACAGTTTCAAATCAGATAACGTTACGTTTATTATAAAATAGTGCGGTAAGACCACGTTTATTTAAAGCATCAACCTCTCTTCATAATGATAGTTTAATTAGCTGCTTTTAAGACGTTATTGGTCAGTCTTTAAAATCGGCTCCGAGGAATAGTCTAGAAGTTATTTAAATGTGAATTGTTTGTCTATATTTATCAACATTAGCTAAAGACCACGTGCGTTTTGGTCACATCTTCCCACAGGTGGATGTTTTCTTGCGTCCCTGGATGTCGGGCTCATGAATAATCAATAACTTGGCCATAAACGATGATTGATTTTCAGATTAGGGTTTATTAATTTGGTTGAAGTGGTCATGTGTACGTGGCTTTCATTGGAAACACTTCGATGCTTTATTAAATATGGCATGATTCGGTATTATACAGGTTGGGTCTTATGAAATTTGATATTTATTCCCCAAATTCCATTAATTTAGATTTTTCTGCATTCCGTTATAATTTCTTACGTCCTTTTTAATGGTTAAATATGATTTTGTTAATCAAAACGTGTCTAATTAATTAAAATCTTGAAACTTTAATACAATTTCACATCAATTTATGACAGGTTTAACAAGTTTTCACCATAGTCTAATTATTTAAATGCATAAAACGTATTATGAAATAAATTTTTCCCCATCAGAAATTCTGTGTCGTGTCATTTTCTGGTTATCAATAACATTCTTTTTATTGATCTTTTAATTATGGAAAATTACACTAACAACGGGGATTTACTATTAAAATTCAAACATTTAAGAAATGTGATTATTCTCTAAAAACAAAGGTTTGTTGCATAATCCGCAGTGCTAGTGTCCACCGTAATGATGCATCTGAACTGGTCTTTCCATCTCGAATGATTGTTTCTGGCAGACGGATGATCGGGAGTCCAAACGGGACACTCCGGAGGAAGGAGAGCTACGAGAACACAAGATGGAGATCACAATCAGGAATTCCCCCTACACACGAGAAGACTCGACTGAGGACAGGTTTGTGTAATGCTTGTGTGTGGTTTAATGCTAGTGTGCCGCATGGGAATGTTAATAACGGCTGCTGAAACTCTGTGTCTCTGCAGAGGAGAGGAGGACGAGTCTCTGGCCATCAAACCCCCGCAGCAGATGACAAGAAAAGACAAATCCTACCACAGAAAAGAGGAGAAGAGGAAGGACAAGAGGAGGCACAGGAGCCATTCGGCAGAAGGAGGTCAGCACCTTATCCAGACAAACCTGTCACCAATTACACAACATTACAATAAAGACATGAATGCCAGTATCAACGAATCTAGGGTTTTCAGCGCTGACCCTGTTCCTTTAAAGATGTTTTGATGAATTAAGCTTGGGTAGAAAGGACACGAAGCATCTGGAGCTTCTCAGGTAGTCATTTGTGTTTGTTGTTGTGTGTACAGCAGGGAAACACACACGAACAAAAGACAAAGAGGAGCGAGAAGACGAGAGACGGAAGAGACCGTGGCGGGAGGACAGTAAATCTAGACAAGATTACGAACATGATAAACGGAGGAGGGATGAAGCCAGAGCTCACTCCCGCAGAGAGAGGTCTCTCACACATGCACACACTGGTGGTGTGAAGCGTCTGGTATCATGTCTTCACAGCTGGTCCTGACTCTGGTGTGTTTGTGTGAATCCGCAGGGATCGACTCGAGCAGCTGGAGCGCCAGCGGGAAAGAGAGCGCAAGCTCCGTGATCAGCAGCAGAGAGAGCAGCGCGAGCTGAAGGAGAGAGAGAGGAGAGAGAGAGACCGAGACCTGCGCAGGGACGGTACGTCAACAGCACAGAACATATAACCCCCCAGGTGTACATTATATATAATCATGATTAGGCAAGAGCTGTGATAGTCGTGCGTATCTCTCAGTGAAGCACAGTTCTGTGCTCAGTAGTAAATCTCCATCTGAAGGCCAGAGAAACTCCATATACAACCTTATTCTGTGTAAGAACCACATCATCTCTCAGAAGAATTGATTTCAAACACTCGTCTGAAGTTATGAAGTGAGTTTGGAGTAAAAACATGTTATTAAATGTGGTATTTTATCACCTGCTTTCAGCAGAGCCGTAGTTCACGGAGAAGCTACGCAAACAACTTTATTATCATAGCACGATTTCATAATATCGTCTGTGATTTATGAACGTAGCTTGAACTACGGCTCTGTGTAGTTAATGCTGCAGGTGATGGAGATTTACTACTGATCACAGAACCGGCTTTGCTGACGAGATGCGCATGAACAGACATATTAATTATTCCTCAAAATGAATAAAAACAGTGAAATGTAACTCAGAATATGACACAAACCTGCAATAATTAGATGTTAAATAAGACTAATATCCTTTATGTATTTAATCTCATTTTATTAACCAACGTCTTTGCTGCAGGCCTTCGATGATCCAATTCAACCAAACTAATAAGCAGTGTCGGGGGTAATGCATTACAAGTAACGTCAGTTATGTAATATTACTACTAACTAGTAAAGTAACGCATTACTTTTTAATTTACAAAAAAATATCTGACTTTTTTCCCATTCATTGACTAACACTCCATTCTAGGGCTGCAGCTAACGATTATCTTTATTGTCGACTAATCTGATTAGTTTTCCGATTAGTTGACTAATCTATCGATTCATTTTCAATAAGCCGACTTGTCTATCGATTATTTTTCTGCTTAACCGACTAATCTATTGATTATTTTCCGACTGGTTGACAAAGCTATCGATTGTTTTTCCGATTAGTCGACTAGCCTGTCGGTTATTTTCAGATTAGTCGACTAGCCTGTCGGTTATTTTCGGGTTTGTCGACAAGCCTGTCGATTATTTTCGGGTTTGTCGACTAGCCTGTTGATTTATTTTCGGGTTAGCCGACTAGCCTGTCGATTATTTTCGGGTTAGCCGACTAGCCTGTCGATTATTTTCGGGTTAGCCGACTAGCCTGTCGATTATTTTCGGGTTAGTCGACTAGCCTGCCGATTATTTTCGGGTTAGCCGACTAGCCTGCCGATTATTTTCAGGGTAGCCGACTAGCCTGACGATTATTTTCCAGGTTAGCCGACTAGCCTGCCGATTTGTTTTTCCGTTTAGTCGACTAATCTATTGATTATTTTCAATTAATCTATTTATTATTTTCTTATCAGTTGATGAATTCTTTAGTTAAACATCAATAAATAATAACAGTAACTTCTGCTATTAATCTTTTAATATTTTATTCAAACGTTTTCTCATAATTAATACTTTACAAAAATAAAAATAATGACCAAGAAAAGTTGAAAACTTCAACTTTTTAAGCACCAACGCAGGCGTCAGCCAATCCGATCGCCTTATGCAAATGCCCTTGCACAGACGCTAGCCAATCACATTAATGCAACCCCAGAAAACGAATATGATTGGCTGTTGTCACTATGACGGCACCAAGCTTCAGATACGCCCTCCATCAAGCATTGACGCTGACGCCCAGTGTGAATTTACCATGAATAATAAAAAATGTTAAACAACACAAATCTATCTAATCACATTTTATTAACCGATGTCTTTGCTGCTGATCTTTGATGATCCAGTTCAACCATAATAATAAACAATAATGACTTTAGATGAACTAATGATTGTGCTTCATTGTTTATTATTGCTGAAGAGTTGAACAATACAGATGTGATTTACTCGTCCTTCAGCCTGAGGTTCATTCAGAACACTTTGTGTCAACGGCTTTTACATTTGCTATAAATACAACTTCTTATATTAAACACAAACAATCAAGATAATAATAACAATAATATAGTTTAAGATAATTTGCACAGTTTAAACCGTGAACGTCTGATGTGCAGGCACTAAATTATTTACCAAAAATAGAAGAATTTATACATTTTTCATCTAATTAAATTGTTAATGTCTTATGCATTTATTTGATTGCCACTGTTTTTGGAAGACATTTATATTAAATATGTGAAAGATTAAAGCAGATAACAGTACTTGTGAAAAATAAAACATTGTTAACATTTTATTAAATTGAAGTTTTATGAATTTGATTAATTAAACCATTAAAAATGGCCCTAGGTTCCCAAGACTGCACAGTACTAATGCACCGCTGACTGTGTTTCAGGGGCTGTGTCTCATTACAGAGGAGCTCCTGCAGACGAGTATGCAGATAAAATGCGCTTGCGTCACCGCAGCCGCAGTCCTGTTCGCCAGCAGAAAGAGATGAAAGCAGAGAGCAGCGAACCACACCGTGCAGGTTACACGCTCCATCTTCTACACCTCACGTCTAATACAGCGCCGTGATTTCAGTGTTGAACTGCAGTCTCACAGCCAGGAGTTATCAGCGTTCATTACATATCCTGAGGAGAACGGCTGAAAAATAGTTTTAATAATATTGTTACATTGAGTCTCAAGACAGCGTAATATCAGTTTCTTCACGTTAAACCAAACTAATTTGACGGGTTGCCGTGAAGAGAGCTGCTGTGAATGTGACATTGACAGTAGTTTTCTCAAACTAAACGGCCAAATGCTAATGAAGTGATTCCGAGCAGCTAGAGATGATATTCATGTGTTCATATCGTCATATAGTGAGGCTGAAAACAGCGCTTTAGTATGCATATAGTATCAAAACAGAGCGTCTGCGCCATCCGCCAAATCATAGCACCTTATGCGTGATGTCACATGCTTCTGCAGATTTATAGCATTTCACCTGAACATTGCACATCACGCAGAGGTGTAAAGAGTAGCTGAAAACCATACTTGAGTAAAAGTACAGATACCTCACACAGAACTAAAGAAACACTAGGGCTGTATACATACAGGAGGCTAACAAGCTGAACAAGATCAGATACAAACACCACGGGAGAAGGGAAGTGACATAAAAGTCCTGGCCAAGGCAACAAAAACAAGAAAGAGCTGATTTGTGAGGAGAGCAATCACACTTATCTTCTAAAACCAAAACTAAATTGCAAAAACAATAACCTTCAACCAGTCTCTTCAGTATAAAGGTAAGTAAATAAAGTAAAATAAAAAAGTCTTCTTGCACTGGATGTGCTTGTTTCGGCTGCAGTCATGCGCTCATCTCATATATGAAACTAGAGATCGACCGATATATCGGTTTACCGATATTTTCCCCGATATTTATGCATTTTACCATAATCGGTTATCGGTTTTGATTTTTTTGTTTTTTTTTGTTTTACATACATAATTATACAGAGTATAACCAGCAGTGAAATTTTGTTCTCTGCATTTGACCCATCCAAGTACACACACACCTGGAGCAGTGTTCACTCAGGAAATGCTCCAGCATGACCACGCATGTAACTTTATACAAGATTAACTTGTTTGAAACACGCTGAATTATATTAACATTTACTATAGAACCATTATTTTGCCAATAAACCTCTAAATAAATACATCTCTATCGAAATTAATTATTTATTTTCTCCACAAGCGATCGCAGTTTGAGTATAGTTCTGTGTAAATGCATAGATAAACCGCGCTGTCAGCAGTTATTTCATAATCTAGAATGACAAAAACATTTGAATAATTCTGATAAAACATGCCAGTTGAGAAATGCAATAAAATACAATGTTTTGTTTGTTATAGCTTATTTCAATATTCCAGAGAATATTATTCAGTGAATTAACATTATCCAGTGAATTATTATTATTCACTCTTTAGCCTATTAAACAGCTTATAAACCTAAAACTGTAGTGTAAAATGAAGTTGATATTTTGTTTGAGTTTTCCGTCTTTTCCTTAGGTTTTAAATAGCCTGTAAGCGCCGTGCGCGTTTTACTTTGACTTTAATATCAGCAGCAAATTCGGCGTCAAGCAGTGTTTAAAATAAAAAACAGCAAATACTGTGGAACCAAATAAATGAGAAACGAATGTATTTTTTTTTTTTTAACATTATCACTTAAATCAGGGGTAATAGATCGTATTCACCTCTCTACGTATTTTGTGTTTAGGAGGAGAAATACGGTTCTCATGGCGCTGTGAATACAGACTGAACGGCGGCTCAAAGCCGCTGTATGAGAACATGATACACAAACTACTGCTCTCGCTGGATAAAAGAAGCCAGTGTCACACTAGTACACAAGTTTGGATGGGCAAGTTTTGTAATCAAGGTAAAGCTGATTACAGTGACATGGCGTTATGTCCGTTATAAATGATGCGCAAACAAACTGTGTATGTGCGCTCTCGATCACAATAACATCATATTTCTGCTTGAATACAGCTCAGTATATAGTTGAATACAGCGACGTGAATAATAATAAAATACTATTTTATTTATCATTATTAAATTAATGCAACATAAAGATACATCACAACAAGCCTTTTTAATTATTTATTTAATGTGTATTTTATCATTTATTTACTTTTCACTTGGTAGATCTCGGTGAGTTTTCTCCTTGACCTAGATTAATGTCAGACTCAGAAGTCAAAACGGGCGCTTTTACATTTGGTTTCGAAACTCTTCCACATCGTGTTGTCTGTGTCACATCACTCTTCTTGTCAGTCATCTCTCTTCACGTGATAAATGAAATCTGAGCTGTGATGTAGAGGTCTGCGCGGGACTATTTTAGGTTGTATTCCGCACACACCCGCTCCCGCGATATATTCTGTTTGTTCACATTTCTGCTGAAAGAAAGAGAGCTAGGCTAACAAATAAAAGTTTAGTCTGCACAAAAGTGGATTTATTTTATTTTTGTCTTGTCAAGAGTCTTGAATTTATTGACTGATAAATGTCAATAACATTTTGCTGCCAACACGGAATAAAGTTTCACAGAGAGGAAAAAAGTTATACAAAAATTGTAATCCCTATTATAATTTGTTTTGTCAGGATATAATTCGTTTATGCTAACATTCAGCCTACAACACAATGGGAAAAAAATTTATTTTTAGCCTAATAGCTATTTTATTAGTCTTGTCAAAACACTAAATTCATTTAACATCTTGCTGTTAACACAGTGAAAAGTGCAGCAGAGAAAAAATAAATAAATTCGACACAGTCTGTCATTTAAAATGATAGGATAAGCATAATACAAAAAAAAAAGGAAAGAGAATTGCACGTCCTTCAAGGACAGCGGAGTAAGACAGCTGCGGCAATGCAGACCTAGACTGCTGTGATGCAAGATTCTCGTTCGTTCGGTGCATTGCATTTAGCAGCCGCGTTCAGTTTTAATTTTAGTGTCCTCTATCTGAACGAATTTATTTTTATTACTATAAAAACAATCTAAAGGACGGCGGGGGACGGTGCCATGGTGAGCAAGTGATGTAACAGTGTTGCGGCTTAACACCAGTATAAGCGTCGTCACGTCTATCGCGGCAAGCCTACTTCACTCTGTTATTTATTTACTTTATAACAGTAAATAAATATCGGTTCTGAATATCGGTTATCGGTACATAAACGTATAAATAATCGGTATCGGTTATAAAAAATCAATATCGGTCGATCACTATATGAAACACCTGTGATTCACGGCTACTTGCTAAGGAGTTCATGTAAAGTAGCTGTGTTGACAAGTTTGGGTGAGTACGGGCAAAACACACAAGATATAGGGTGAATCCCATTTCTCTGTCTTTCTCCTTCCCCTTAGTTTTGCGCATTCACGTGAGTAAGGGCTGTCCCAATTCTCGTTTTGATCGAGGGGTAGGGCTAAGGGGAAGGTGTAGATACCCCTTAAAACCAAGAATTTTCGCGAGCTTACTTGAAAGGGGTACCCAGAACACACTGCGGCCAGATCATCCAGAGAGTATTTTCATCTTAATTTATTTAAAATTACGACAGTCTTGTTTTGTGCTCTACACTGTCCTGTAACTTACATATATATTTGCAACCATGCTCTTAATTGAAACGTTTTTAAAAATCGCTATTTTTCCACGCTAACGTTACATTGCTGATTTGCACAACAGTCCCGCGTTTCTCTGAATAGAGAAAACATCACTAAAACCCACGCAATCGACAAACACACACTTTTAGACGGAGAGTTTTACGATCAACACTTGTCGCCTCTGGTGACGTAGCAGCACGTTAGCGACGATGTATGATGACGTAACAGTAACCAAGTGGTGTCTCGTTTCATAGGGGTATGTTTCACCCCTAGGGCTTACCACTCGGTTTCGAGGGACAAGGGCTAGGGGTAAGACGAAGAAGGGGAAGGGGTAAGACAGAGAAATGGGATTCAACCATAGTCTTTCAGTGCTCTGTAGATGGCGATATCACATATTTTGTAGCATAAATAAGCTGCTGCAGGAAAGCTAGGTGTCATGTGAAATGTAATGTATAACTGCAACACTCATTACAAATGTAGTGGAGTAAAGATTACAATTACAAAGCATCCGAAAAGATACTCAAGTGCAGTAATTGGTTACGTTTACTCAAGTACTGTACACCTCTGACATCAAGCATATGGCTTTGTTCTTGGTTCTTGTCAACAGTATCTCCGCCATAAGCACTGAATGAAGAGGGTGACATCTAGTGGAGAAGACTAATGATAAGATTCACGTTAATCAGATTTTGTTAAATGTTTGCTGAAATAAATATCGGGGGGAAAAATCGATATCGAATCAACGTCATTTAAAAAAACTATTAATCGAAAAATCAGATTTTTTTTGCCCAGTCCACAATTATTTGAGAGGCACATTTCCTAAAAGCATGTTTAAATGCTACAGAGTCCTAATGTCCTTATAGTTTAGTTGTGAGCTGTTACTGTTCCCTGATTATCACAAAATCTGCTTTGACACAGCCTGTATTGTATAAAGGTTACATGACTTGGTGTTTTGTTTGTTTTTGCAGTGCGGGAGGTTAAGGTGGATGATAAAAACCCCCTGTCTGAACTACAGGACATCAGTGACAGTGAGAGGAAGACCAGCACACCAGAGTCATCAATGGGTACCCCTCGCGCTCTGTCTCCCTCCCTCGCACTCTGTCTCGCTCGCTGTCTCTTGCTCTCTCTCTCTTTCTGTGTCCGTATGTGTGAGAGAGATGCAGGTTGACTCTGTGTTTGTTTTGCCAGGCTCTGTGTCTGAGGAAGAAGAAGGTGAGGAGAATGATGAAGAAGAGTCCAGCAGTCAGAGTGAGGGAGACGAAGAGGGCGAGTCAGGATCAGACACTGAGGGGTCAGAACACAGCGAGGGTTAGTACACACACACAAAAACACTTCTGCTATAGGTCAGTCTGTTTTTTTATGTTTGTCTCTGTTTTTGTGCAACAAAACAACCAAAAACAGACCCACATCTTGCCATGCCATCATTTATCTGGCTGATCATCTGGTTAGATAAATAAAAAGGCTTCAAATCATGGAATGACCAGGTCACCATTATTCTTCTAGTGCAGGGGTGCCCAAACTTTTTCATATGAAGGGCCAAAAATCAAACTTGATTGAGGGCCGTGGGCCAAAAGTAAATTTTGCATCATAAATCAAACTGTATTACATTAAAGTTGCTATGGGTTCCCCTTATTTATTTCATAATATTTAAAATAAATACAAAACAACTTTAATCTGATTAACTAATGCAGTTTTATTTTAAGTTTTGCATTTTAATGAACTTATTACAATAAAAACAAACAATCCCCAAGTGTACAGTTCAATACCAAATACACTAGCAATAATAAAACCATGTGGTTGCAATGTCAGTGACCTAATGAGAGATATGAAGCTGGCCCTTATTTTTCAGAAGTTTTTCAAGATTGGGCTGTAGCTGACTTACAGACAAAGACAAGATATTATGTAGGTGAGAGTCAGTTATTTTGCTTCTGAGTTTACTCTTGTTAAAGTTCATCAGACTGAAAGTCTGCTCGCAGAGGTAGGTACTGCCGAACAGAGACAGCATCACTTGTGCCTGCTTACACATCTTTGGGTACCTGTTTGCTGGGACACATTTGTAGAAGTCTGTCAAGGGAAGGGATGTGAACTTATGTTTCAGTTCTGTATCACACTGAAGCTCAATTAGTTCCATCTGAAGATCATCTCTGACTGCATCCACACTGATGGTGAAGGGTTGAGCAAACAACTCAAAGTCAGCAGTGTTGTGTCTGAAGTCCTCAAAGCGACTGTCAAACTCCTGGATAAGGTTACTGAGAACAGCATCATACTCATGGACCTTCTCTTTCACCATGCCTACCTCTCCAAGACAGGGAAAATGGGCTAAATTTCCTGCATGTGGGGTGAGAAACAGAAAGAACAGTGTGAGACTGGGAGTGAAACAGGGAGTGAAATGAGCAAAGCAGGCATGTAAAACAGAGGGAGAAAAAATAGAATAAATAACTGAAAAAAGGAAATTATTATTTCATGACAATTTAAGAAACTAACATATTTAAAGGAAATTTTATCAGCTTGATGTACAACAAAAATACAAATGCTGACATGACTGAATATAAATGCAAACTCCACATATAATTCTAAATATAATTAATAATAATATAATTATAATTGCACATAAAATATCCTGAATATTATAACTGTAAATGTTACTGTTACCTGCTGAGAGATGTCTTCTGAGCAGCAGTAGTTTTTGTTTGAAGGCTCTGACGTGATCAAAAAGCTGGGTGATAATCTGGTCCTTTCCCTGGAGCTGAACATTCAAAACATTGAGCATCTCTGTTACATCCACAAGGAAAGCCAGGTCAGAGAGCCATTTCTTATCAGTGGGCACTTGAATATTACCATCCTTGCTTTCCTGAAAAACTCTGATCTCATCACGCAGATCAAAAAATCTCCTGAGAACTTTTCCTCGGCTGAGCCATCTGACCTCCTGGTGGTACAACACATCACCATATTGCGCATCCATCTCATCCATCAGTGCCTTGAACTGTCGGTGAGAAAGCGCCTTGGAGCGTATATTGTTGACAATTTTGACGACGTCACGCATCACATCCACAAGCCCGACAGATTTAGCACATAGTTGTTCTTGATGCAAAATGCAGTGGTACTTAACAACTTTTCCTCCACATTCACTGACTTTCTGAGACACAAAAGTAGCAAGGCCAGATTTCCTCCCTACCATTGCCGGCGCTCCGTCAGTTGTAATGCCAGCCATCTTTTCCCACTTTAATTCGTTTTTTTCCAATACTCTCTCAACAGCAAAAAAGAGATCTTCTCCTTTAGTAGTACCAGAAAGGGTCTCAATGCCAGCCAGCTCTTGTGTCACTTCAAAAGTTTCATTTACTCCACGCAAAAATACCAACAGCTGTGCAGAATCGGATATGTCGGTGCTCTCGTCGCAGGCTATTGAATAGGCAGAGAACGCACTTGCCTTTGTCTTGATTTGCTCGCCGATGTCTTGAGCCATGTCCTCTATGCGTCGGGTAACAGTATTTCTTGACAGGCTAATTTGTGAAAACATTCGTACCTGAGAAGGACAAACTGCTTCTGCAGCCACTGCAAGACATTCCTTGACGAACTCTCCAGTAGCGAAGGCTCTTCCACTTTTAGCAATTAGAGCGGAAATCTGATAACTGGCCCGTGTGGCGCTTTCTTGTGCTGATGAAGGACGTAGCAGCGCGCTCTGCTCGGATCGAAGTTTAGCAAGCAGCTCGTTAGCCTTCTTTTTTCGCTCCTCGCCGTTGTACTTTGAGAAAGCTGCAGAATGTTTTGTTTCATAATGACGACGGATATTGTACTCTTTTAAAACAGCAACAGACTGTTTGCAAACTAGACATACTGCCTTTGATTTGACTTCAGTGAATAAAAACTCATCTTGCCAAACTTTTTTAAAATTTCTCTTGTCTGTGTGCCACCGCCTTGATTTCTCCATTATTGCGTTTGTTAATTTGTTGACATTAATTGACGTCAAGTGTCGCAAAGCACGTGGTGCTGCACCTTGAATTGCGCATGTACAGAAAATAAATCTAATTGATTTACATTTAATTTAAACATTTAATTTCAGTTTACTCTGTTGTAGTTCAACAATAAAACAAACAAAAATGTTATGTCAAATTAGAAATGACGATCTGTGTCGAAGGCACCCCCCCCCCCCCCCCCCCCCCTCTCTCTCTCTCTCTCTCTCTCTCTCTCTCTCTCTCTCTTCTCGGATGGTATGGCGGGCCAAATCAAAGGTTACCACGGGCCAACTTTGGCCCGCGGGCCCTAGTTTGGGCACCCCTGTTCTAGTGCTTTATAGTGTTTAAGCAGCATTCAAGAGATTAACAAGAAAATAACAGAATAAATTATGCAAACCTAATCAAATTCTGCTGTAAAGTGGCTCTAACAAGACAGTAGTGCCAATGTTCAGCTCCAGTCAGTTCATGTTGATTCAGGTCAGTTCAATAACAGTTCTCAGGACTGGTTCTCCTCTGGTCGAAGCAAACAAAGGGTTTATCGTAAGTTGTAGTCTGTCCAGCCGGTTGAATCATGCCGTTTAGCCAGTAGCAGATGAGAATTAACCATTAGACACCAAGCCAGTGGTTCAACTAAGGCAGGGGTCGGCAACCCACGGCTCGCGAGCCACATGCGGCTCTTTCATACCTCTGCGGTGGCTTACTGTAGCGTGGGTGTACAATACGTGGGAGGTTTCCCCCCGACTTTTAATTAGGGCTGCAACAAATGATTATTTTGATAATCGATTAATCTAACGATTATTAGAACGATTAATCATCGATTATTTCAATGACTAATCAGTAGGTTTTTAATGATTATTCAGCTTTTGCAACTAGGTAAAACATTGAGTTATACATATTCTAAGTAATAAATAAAAAAGAAAATCACTTCAGTTTTGAAATAGTTTTAATGAATTTGAACCAACTGAACAGGTTACTCTCTTTAAGTTTTCTGATTCTGTCCAACTCAAATCACACAAATACTCTCCAAGCATTGTTTAACTTTTTTGTTTCCTTTCAATATAAAAATAAATAAATAAGCTACAACACAGACACATTTTTTTTTTTTTAAATGTAAACAAATCTCTTGACAGCAGCATTAAGCAGCATTTCTATGATAACAGTTCAGTTTAACAAAAAGCACTGTCTTTTTTTGGATTGTCAAATAAGTGCTGAGTTAAAGTGAAGAAAGGTCAGCATGTCAACGTGTTCACATGACAAGCTTGCTCTTTTTTGTGAGCAAATGTTTCCTGCAGCAGAGAAGATCCGTTCTGCTGGAGTGGATGAGGCAGGAATGCATAGAAAAGAAGCAGAGACATTCTCATAAGTAACTGACATGATATCATTCTTCCTAACATCTCCTTTTGTAAGTTGTCATGAATATGGAACAAAATAAAGGCAAGTGATGTCTTCATTTAACGTACCTCTCTTATAATCACTTTCCTCTCATGTAATACCTAATAGTGTTATAATAATCAAAACAGTCCTGACTCCTAAGCTCGATCAACCTTTATTCTTTGCAAAACAAATAATATTAATGTAATTATATTATTATTGTTGTTATCATTAGGGACCGAGCACCGATGGTGCAGAGGACCCTATTGAATCTGCTCCGTTTATTATTAGGGACCGAGCACCGATGGTGCGAGGACCCTATTGAATCTGCTCCGTTTATTATTATTAGGGACCGAGCACCGATGGTGTGAGGACCCTATTGAATCTGCTCTGTTTATTAGGGACCGAGCACCGATGGTGCGAGGACCCTATTGAATCTGCTCCGTTTATTATTAGGGACCGAGCACCGATGGTGCGAGGACCCTATTGAATCTGCTCCGTTTATTATTCTTATTATTCTTCTTCTTCTTCTTCTTCTTCTTCTTCTCCAAACTTAATCGCATTTTAGAGGGCCTAAACATGCTCGAAAAGTCAGGAAACTTTGCACACGCGTCAGAACTGGTGAAAATTTACGTCTGATATGGGTTTCAGAAGTAGGTGTGGCAAAATGGCTCGACAGCGCCACCTATAAATATTCAGCGGAGTGCGCCTCGAGCTCCGTTTCACGTACATGTACAAAAATCGGTACAATTATGTAACTTAAAAATACCTACAAAAAAGTCTCCAGGTACGAAATCAGAAACCCAACAGGAAGTCGGCTATTTTGAATTTTCTCGTCATATTTTGTCATTTTTGCCATTTTCAGGTGTCATACTTTAACGAACTCCTCCCAGAGATTTATTCAGATGAACACCAAAATTGGTCATTGTAATCTAAAGCCCTTTGTGACGTTAAATTGCGAAGATCTAGAGTTTTCACCGGAGGGCGTGTCCGTGGCGTCCTGTCAAATTTTGATGTTTCGCCATGAAACAGGAAGTTGTTATATCTCAGGCATGCTATGTCCGATCTACACCAAACTTCACATGTTTGATAAGACTCCTGATATGAAGAGATCTAAGTGACCATATTCAGTTATAGTCATAGCGCCACCTGCTGGCAACAGGAAGTGACATGTTTTACTCTGTAACTAACTCCTCCTAGAGATTTAATGACATAAACATAATATTTAGGTCAGTCTAACCTAAAGGCCTTTGTGATGTTAAATTGCGAAGATCTAGAATTTTCGTTAAAGGCCGTGTCCATGGCGGCATCACAAATTTCGATGTCTCGCCATGGGAATAAAAGTTGTTGTAACTCAGCCATACAATGTCCGATCTGCCCAAGACTTCACACGTTCGATAAGAATCCAGGCCTGAACACATCTAAATACGAATATTTCATTATAATTAGAGCGCCACCTGCTGGCAACAGGAAATGTCTTCTTTTACACTATCTTAAGCATGCAATGTACAATCTGCACCAAACTTCACACTTTTGATAAAAATATTGGTCTGAAGATATCTAAATGCCAATGTTCAGTTAAAGATATAGCGCCACCTGCTGGCAACAGCAAATTACTTCTTTTAAGCTAACTTAAGCATTCAATGTCCAATCTGCACCAAAATTCACGTATTTGGTAAGAGCCCTGACCTGAAGATATCTAAAGGTCAAAATTCAGATATAATCATAGCGCCACCTGCTGACAACAGGATATATCATGCTTTACACTAACTCAAACATACTATGTTCAATCTGCACCAAACTTCATATGTTTGATAAATGTATTGGTCTGAAGACATCTACATGCCAATGTTTAGTTATAGACATAGCGCCACCTGGTGGCTACAGGAAATTACTTGTTTTACACCAACTTAAACATGCATTGTCCAATCTGCACCAAACTTCACATATTTGGTAAGATTCCTGGCCTGAAGACATCTAAAGGCCAATATTCAGATGTAATCATAGCGCCACCTGTTGACAACAGGATGTGTCAGGCTTTACACTAACTCAAACATACTATGTTCAATCTGCACCAAACTTCATATGTTTGATAAAAGTGCTAGACTGAAGACATCTACATGTTAATGTTCAGTTATGGACATAGCGCCACCAGCTGGCAGCAGGTTTGACACATATAAATGACTATGACACGTTCCTCTATATTTACCTTTTTAAATGCATATTGCTCACTGTTCCCTGTCTTTCTGAAGCCACCGGTCGGCGGTGAGCCGGGCGAGGTCCCTTCCATCGCTGCTTGCAGCTTTAATTATTATTATTAGGGACCGAGCACCGATGGTGCGAGGACCCTATTGAATCTGCTCCGTTTATTATTATTATTATTAGGGACCGAGCACCGATGGTGCGAGGACCCTATTGATTCTGCTCCGTTTATTATTCTTATTATTCTTCTTCTTCTTCTTCTTCTTCTTCTTCTTCTTCTTCTTCTTCTTCTTCTTCTTCTTCTTCTTCTTCTTCTTCTTCTTCTTCTTCTTCTTCTTCTTCTTCTTCTTCTTCTTCTTTCTTCTTCTTCTTCTTCTTCTTCTTCTTCTTCTTCTTCTTCTTTTCTTCTTCTTCTTCTTCTCTTCTTCTTCTTCTTCTTCTTCTTCTTCTTCTTCTTCTTCTTCTTCTTCTTCTTCTTCTTCTTCTTCTTCTTCTCTTCTTCTTCTTCTTCTTCTTCTTCTTCTTCTTCTTCTTCTTCTTCTTCTTCTTCTTCTTCTTCTTCTTCTTCTTCTTCTTCTTCTTCTTCTTCTTCTTCTTCTTCTTCTTCTTCTTCTTCTTCTTCTTCTTCTTCTTCTTCTTCTTCTTCTTCTTCTTCTTCTTCTCTTCTTCTTCTTCTTCTTCTTCTTCTTCTTCTTCTTCTTCTCCAAACTTAATCGCATTTTAGAGGGCCTAAACATGCTCGAAAAGTCAGGAAACTTTGCACATGCATCAGAACTGGTGAAAATTTACATCTGATATGGGTTTCAGAAGTAGGTGTGGCAAAATGGCTCGACAGCGCCACCTATAAATATTCAGCGGAGTGTGCCTCGAGCTACGTTTCACTTACATGTACGAAAATCGGTAAACTTATGTAACTTAACAATACCTACAAAAAAGTCTCCAGGTACGAAATCAGAAATCCAACAGGAAGTCGGCTATTTTGAATTTTCTCGTCAAATTTTGTCATTTTTGCCATTTTCAGGTGTCATACTTTAACGAACTCCTCCCAGAGATTTATTCAGATGAACACCAAAATTGGTCAGTGTAATCTAAAGCCCTTTGTGACGTTAAATTGCGAAGATCTAGAGTTTTCATCAGAGGGCGTGTCCGTGGCATCCTGTCAAATTTTGATGTTTCGCCATGAACAGGAAGTTGTTATATCTCAGGCATGCTATGTCCGATCTACACCAAACTTCACACGTTTGATAAGAATCCTGACCTGAAGAGATCTAAGTGACCATATTTAGTTATAGTCATAGCGCCACCTGCTGGCAATAGGAAGTGACATGTTTTACTCTGTAACTAACTCCTCCTAGAGATTTAATGACATAAACATAATATTTAGGTCAGTCTAACCTAAAGGCCTTTGTGATGTTAAATTGCGAAGATCTAGAGTTTTCGCTAATGGGCGTGTCCATGGTGGCATCACAAATTTTGATGTCTCGCCATGGGAATAAAAGTTGTTGTAACTCAGCCATACAATGTCCGATCTGCCCCAGACTTCACACGTTCGATAAGAATCCAGGCCTGAACACATCTAAATACGAATATTTCATTATAATTAGAGCGCCACCTGCTGGCAACAGGAAATTACTTCTTTTACACTATCTTAAACATGCAATGTCCAATCTGCACCAAACTTCACACTTTTGATAAAAATATTGGTCTGAAGATATCTAAATGCCAATGTTCAGTTAAAGATATAGCACCACCTGCTGGCAACAGCAAATTACTTCTTTTAAACTAACTTAAGCATTCAATGTCCAATCTGCACCAAAATTCACGCATTTGGTAAGAGCCCTGACCTGAAGATATCTAAAGGCCAAAATTCAGATATAATCATAGCGCCACCTGCTGACAACAGGATATATCATGCTTTACACTAACTCAAACATACCATGTTCAATCTGCACCAAACTTCATATGTTTGATAAAAGTATTGGTCTGAAGACATCTACATGCCAATGTTTAGTTATAGACATAGCGCCACCTGGTGGCTACAGGAAATTACTTGTTTTACACCAACTTAAACATGCATTGTCCAATCTGCACCAAACTTCACACATTTGGTAAGATTCCTGGCCTGAAGACATCTAAAGGCCAATATTCAGATGTAATCATAGCGCCACCTGTTGACAACAGGATGTGTCAGGCTTTACACTAACTCAAATATACTATGTTCAATCTGCACCAAACTTCATATGTTTGATAAAAGTGCTAGACTGAAGACATCTACATGTTAATGTTCAGTTATGGACATAGCGCCACCAGCTGGCAGCAGGTTTGACACATATAAATGACTATGACACATTCCTCTATATTTACCTTTTTAAATGCATATTGCTCACCGTTCCCTGTCTTTCTGAAGTCACCGGTTGGCGGTGCTGGGTGCGAGGTCCCTTCCATCGCTGCTTGCAGCTTTAATTATTATTATTATTATTCTTCTTCCTCTCCAAACTTAATCGCATTTTAGAGGGCCTAAACATGCTCGAAAAGTCAGGAAACTTTGCACACGCGTCAGAACTGGTGAAAATTTACGTCTGATATGGGTTTCAGAAGTAGGTGTGGCAAAATGGCTCGACAGCGCCACCTATAAATATTCAGCGGAGTGCTCATCGAGCTACATTTCACGTACATGTACGAAAATCGGTACACTCATGTAACTTAACAATACCTACAAAAAAGTCTCTAGGTACAAAATCAGAAACCCAACAGGAAGTCGGTTATTTTGAATTTTCTCGTCATATTTTGTGTCATTTTTGCCATTTTCAGGTGTCATACTTTAACGAACTCCTCCCAGAGATTTATTCGGATGAACACCAAAATTGGTCATTGTAATCTAAAGCCCTTTGTGACGTTAAATTGCGAAGATCTAGAGTTTTCATCGGAGGGCGTGTCTGTGGCGTCCTGTCAAATTTCGATGTTTCGCCATGAAACAGGAAGTTGTTATATCTCAGGCATGCAATGTCCGATCTACACCAAACTTCACATGTTTGATTAGAATCCTGACCTGAAGAGATCTAAGTGACCATATTCAGTTATAGTAATAGCGCCACCTGCTGGCAACAGGAAGTGACATGTTTTACTCTGTAACTAACTCCTCCTAGAGATTTAATGACATCAACATAATATTTAGGTCAGTTTAATCTAAAGGCCTTTGTGATGTTAAATTGCGAAGATCTAGAGTTTTCATGGGAGGGCGTGTCCGTGGCGTCCTGTCAAATTTCGATGTCTCGCCATGGGAATAAATGTTGTTGTAACTCAGCCATACAATGTTCGATCTGCCCCAGACTTCACATGTTCGATAAGAATCCAGGCCTGAACACTTCTGAATATGTGTTTCAGAAGTAGGTGTGGCAAAATGGCTCGACAGCGCCACCTATACTGATTCAGCGGAGAGCCCTCAGGCTACGTTTCACGTACATGTATGAAAATCGGTACACTCATGTAACATAACAATACCTACAAAAAAGTCTCCTGGAACGAAATCCGAAACCCAACAGGAAGTCGGTTATTTTGAATTTTCTCGTCATATTTAGTGACATTTTTGCCATTTGCAGGTGTCATACTTTAACGAACTCCTCCCAGAGATTTATTCGCATGAACACCAAAATTGGTCATTGCAATCTAAAGCCCTTTGAGACGTTAAATTGCGAAGATCTAGAGTTTTCATTGGAGGGCGTGTCCGTGGCGTCCTGTCAAATTTCGATGTTTCGCCATGAAATAGGAAGTTGTTATAACTCAGGCATGCAATGTCCGATGTGCACCAAAATTCCCATGTTTGATAAGACTCCTGACCTGAAGAGATCTAGGTGACCACATTCATATAATTTCATAGCGCCACCTGCTGGCAACAGGAAGTGATATGTTTTACTCTGCAACTAACTCCTCCTAGAAATGTAATGACATCAACATAATTTTTAGTTCAGTCTAATCTAAAGGCCTTTGTGATGTTAATTTGCGAAGAGCTTGAGCTAATGGGCGTGTCCATGGCAGCGTGACAAAATTCGATATCTCGCCATGGGAATAGAAGCTGTTGTTACTCAGCCATAAAATGTCCGATCTGCCCCAAACTTCACATGGTTGATAAGAGCCATGGCCTGAAGACATCTACGTGCTAATGTTTAGTTATAGACATAGCGCCACCTGCTGGCTACAGGAAATTGCTTGTTTTACACTAACTTAAACATGCAATGTTCAATCTGCCCCAAATTTCATATGTTTGATAATAGTACTGGTTTGAAGACATCTAAATGCCAATGTTCAGTTATGGACATGGCGCCACCAGCTGGCAGCAGGTTTGGAACTTATAAATGACTTTGACGTATTCCTCTATATTTACCTTTTTAAATGCATATTGCTCACTGTTCCCTGTCATTCTGAAGCCACCGGTTGGCGGTGCCGGGTGCGAGGTCCCTTCCATCGCTGCTTGCAGCTTTAATTATTATTATTCTTCTTCCTCTCCAAACTTAATCGCATTTTAGAGGGCCTAAACATGCTCGAAAAGTCAGGAAACTTTGCACACGCATCAGAACTGGTGAAAATTTACGTCTGATATGGGTTTCAGAAGTAGGTGTGGCAAAATGGCTCGACAGCGCCACCTATAAATATTCAGCGGAGTGCTCATCGAGCTACGTTTCACGTACATGTACGAAAATCGGTACACTCATGTAACTTAACAATACCTACAAAAAAGTCTCTAGGTACAAAATCAGAAACCCAACAGGAAGTCGGTTATTTTGAATTTTCTCGTCATATTTTGTGTCATTTTTGCCATTTTCAGGTGTCATACTTTAACGAACTCCTCCCAGAGATTTATTCGGATGAACACCAAAATTGGTCATTGCAATCTAAAGCCCTTTGTGACGTTAAATTGCGAAGATCTAGAGTTTTCATCGGAGGGCGTGTCCGTGGCATCCTGTCAAATTTCGATGTTTCGCCATGAAACAGGAAGTTGTTATATCTCAGGCATGCAATGTCCGATCTACACCAAACTTCACATGTTTGATTAGAATCCTGACCTGAAGAGATCTAAGTGACCATATTCAGTTATAGTCATAGCGCCACCTGCTGGCAACAGGAAGTGACATGTTTTACTCTGCAACTAACTCCTCCTAGAGATTTAATGACATCAACATAATATTTAGGTCAGTCTAATCTAAAGGCCTTTGCGATGTTATATTGCGAAGAGCTTGAGTTTTCGCTAATGGGCGTGTCCTTGGCGGCATCACAAATTTCGATGTCTCGCCATGGGAATAAAAGTTGTTGTAACTCAGCCATGCAATAACCGATCTGCCCCAGACTTCACACGTTCGATAAGAATCCAGGCCTGAACACATCTACATACGAATATTTCATTATAATCAGAGCGTCACCTGCTGGCCACAGGAAATGACTTGATTTACACTAACATAAACATGCAATGTCCAATCTGCACCAAACTTCACATATTTGGTAAGATTCCTGGCCTGAAGACATCTAAATGGCAATATTCAGATGTAATCATAGCGCCACCTGTTGACCACAGGATATATCATGCGTTACACTAACTCAAACATACCATGTTCAATCTGCACCAAAATTCATGTTTGATAAAAGTATTGGTCTCATGATATCTACACGATAATGTTCAGTTAAAGACATAGCGCCACCTGCTGGCAACAGGAAATGATTTGTTTTACACTAACTTAAGCATGAAATGTCCAATCTGCACCAAACTTCACATATTTTGAAAGAGTCCTGCCCTGGAAGACATTTAAAGGCCAATATTCAGATGTAACCATAGCGCCATCTGTTGACAAGAGGATGTGTCAGGCTTTACACTAACTCAAACATACCATGTTCAATCTGCACAAAAGTTAATATGTTCGATAAAGGTGCTAGCCTGAAGACATCTATATGTTAATGTTCAGTTATGGACATAGCGCCACCAGCTGGCAGCAGGTTTGGCACATATAAATGACTTTGACATATTCCTCTATATTTGCATTTTAAATGCATATTGCTCACTGTTCCCTGTCTTTCTGAAGCCACCGGTCGGCGGTGAGCCGGGCGAGGTCCCTTCCATCGCTGCTTGCAGCTTTAATTATTCTTATTATTCTTCTTCTTCTTCTCCAAACTTAATCGCATTTTAGAGGGCCTAAACATGCTCGAAAAGTCAGGAAACTTTGCACACGCATCAGAACTGGTGAAAATTTACGTCTTATATGGGTTTCAGAAGTAGGTGTGGCAAAATGGCTTGACAGCGCCACCTATAAATATTCAGCGGAGTGCGCCTCGAGCTACGTTTCACGTACATGTACGAAAATCGGTACACTCATGTAACTTAACAATACCTACAAAAAAGTCTCTAGGTACAAAATCAGAAACCAAACAGGAAGTCGGCTATTTTGAATTTTCTCGTTATATTTTGTATCATTTTTGCCATTTTCAGGTGTCATACTTTAACGAACTCCTCCCAGAGATTTATTCAGATGAACACCAAAATTGGTCATTGTAATCTAAAGCCCTTTGTGACGTTAAATTGCGAAGATCTAGAGTTTTCATCGGAGGGCGTGTCCGTGGCGTCCTGTCAAATTTTGATGTTTCGCCATGAAACAGGAAGTTGTTATATCTCAGGCATGCTATGTCCGATCTGCACCAAACTTCACATGTTTGATAAGAATCCTGACCTGAAGAGATCTAAGTGACCATATTCAGTTATAGTCATAGCGCCACCTGCTGGCAACAGGACGTGACATGTTTTACATTGTAACTAACTCCTCCTAGAGATTTAATGACATCAACATAATATTTAGGTCAGTTTAATCTAAAGGCCTTTGTGATGTTAAATTGCGAAGAGCTTGAGTTTTCGCTAATGGGCGTGTCCTTGGCGGCATCACAAATTTCGATGTCTCGCCATGGGAATAAAAGTTGTTGTAACTCAGCCATACAATAACCGATCTGCCCCAGACTTCACAGGTTCGATAAGAATCCAGGCCTGAACACATCTAAATACGAATATTCCATTATAATCAGAGCGCCACCTGCTGGCCACAGGAAATTACTTGTTTTACACTAACTTAAACATGCAATGTCCAATCTGCACCAAACTACACACGTTTGATAAGAGCCATGCCCTGAAGACATCTACGTGTCAATTTTTTAGTTATAGACATAGCGCCACCTGCTGGCAACAGGAAATTACTTGTTTTACACTAGCTTAAACAAGCAATGTTCAATCTTCACCAAACTTCATATGTTTGATCAAAGTTCTAGCCTGAAGACATCGACATGTTAATGTTCAGTTATGGACGTTGCGCTACCAGCAGGCAGCAGGTTTGGTACATATAAATGACTTTGAAATATTCCTCTATATTTACCTTTTTAAATGCATATTGCTCATCGTTCCCTGTCTTTCTGAAGCCACTGGTCGGCGGTGAGCCGGGCGAGGTCCCTTCCATTGCTGCTTGCAGCTTTAATTAGGGACCGAGCACCGATGGTGCGAGGACCCTATTGAATCTGCTCCGTTTATTATTATTATTATTATTATTATTATTATTCTTCCTCTCCAAACTTAATCGCATTTTAGAGGGCCTAAACATGCTCGAAAAGTCAGGAAACTTTGCACACGCGTCAGAACTGGTGAAAATTTACGTCTGATATGGGTTTCAGAAGTAGGTGTGGCAAAATGGCTCGACAGCGCCACCTATACTGATTCAGCGGAGAGCCCTCAGGCTACGTTTCACGTACATGTATGAAAATCGGTACACTCATGTAACATAACAATACCTACAAAAAAGTCTCCTGGAACGAAATCCGAAACCCAACAGGAAGTCGGTTATTTTGAATTTTCTCGTCATATTTAGTGACATTTTTGCCATTTGCAGGTGTCATACTTTAACGAACTCCTCCCAGAGATTTATTCGCATAAACCAAAATTGGTCATTGCAATCTAAAGCCCTTTGAGACGTTAAATTGCGAAGATCTAGAGTTTTCATTGGAGGGCGTGTCCGTGGCGTCCTGTCAAATTTCGATGTTTCGCCAAAAAGGAAGTTGTTATAACTCAGGCATGCAATGTCCGATGTGCACCAACATTCCCATGTTTGATAAGACTCCTGACCTGAAGAGATCTAGGGACCACATTCATATAATTTCATAGCGCCACCTGCTGGCAACAGGAAGTGATATGTTTTACTCTGCAACTAACTCCTCCTAGAAATGTAATGACATCAACATAATTTTTAGTTCAGTCTAATCTAAAGGCCTTTGTGATGTTAATTTGCGAAGAGCTTGAGCTAATGGGCGTGTCCATGGCAGCGTGACAAAATTCGATATCTCGCCATGGGAATAGAAGCTGTTGTTACTCAGCCATAAAATGTCCGATCTGCCCCAAACTTCACATGGTTGATAAGAGCCATGGCCTGAAGACATCTACGTGCTAATGTTTAGTTATAGACATAGCGCCACCTGCTGGCTACAGGAAATTGCTTGTTTTACACTAACTTAAACATGCAATGTTCAATCTGCCCCAAATTTCATATGTTTGATAATAGTACTGGTTTGAAGACATCTAAATGCCAATGTTCAGTTATGGACATAGCGCCACCAGCTGGCAGCAGGTTTGGAACTTATAAATGACTTTGACGTATTCCTCTATATTTACCTTTTTAAATGATATTGCTCACTGTTCCCTGTCATTCTGAAGCCACCGGTTGGCGGTGCCGGGTGCGAGGTCCCTTCCTCGCTGCTTGCAGCTTTAATTAGGGACCGAGCACCGATGGTGCAGAGGACCCTATTGAATCTGCTCCGTTTATTATTAGGGACCGAGCACCGATGGTGCGAGGACCCTATTGAATCTGCTCCGTTTATTATTCTTATTATTCTTCTTCTTTTCTTCTTCTTCTTCTTCTTCTTCTTCTCCAAACTTAATCGCATTTTAGAGGGCCTAAACATGCTCGAAAAGTCAGGAAACTTTGCAACCGTCGAACTGGTGAAAATTTACATCTGATATGGGTTTCAGAAGTAGGTGTGGCAAAATGGCTCGACAGCGCCACCTATAAATATTCAGCGGAGTGCGCCTCGAGCTGCGTTTCACGTACATGTACGAAAATCGGTACACTTATGTAACTTAACAATACCTACAAAAAAGTCTCCAGGTACGAAATCAGAAACCCAACAGGAAGTTGGCTATTTTGAATTTTCTCGTCATATTTTGTGTCATTTTTGCCATTTTCAGGTGTCATACTTTAACGAACTCTCCCAGAGATTTATTCAGATGAACACCAAAATTGGTCCGTGTTAATCTAAAGGCCCTTTGTGACGTTAAATTGCGAAGATCTAGAGTTTTCATCAGAGGGCGTGTCCGTGGGTCCTGTCAAATTTTGATGTTTCGCCATGAAACAGGAAGTTGTTATATCTCAGGCATGCTATGTCCAATCTACACCAAACTTCACACGTTTGATAAGAATCCTGACCTGAAGAGATCTAAGTGACCATATTCAGTTATAGTCATAGCGCCACCTGCTGGCAACAGGAAGTGACATGTTTTACTCTGTAAACTAACTCCTCCTAGAGTTTTAATGACATCAACATAATATTTAGGTCAGTTTAATCTAAGGCCTTTGTGATGTTAAATTCCGAAGAGCTTGGAGTTTTCGCTAATGGGGTGTCTTGGCGGCATCACAAATTTTGATGTCTCCCCATGGGAATAAAAGTTGTTGTAACTCAGCCATACAATAACCGATCTTGCCCCAGACTTCACATGTTCGATAAGAATCCAGGCCTGAACACATCTAAATACGAATATTCCATTATAATCAGAGCGCCACCTGCTGGCAACAGGAAATTACTTGTTTTACACTAACGTAAATATGCAATGTCCAATCTGCACCAAAGTTCACATATTTGTTAAGACTCTGGACTTGAAGAGATCTACGTGACCATATTCAGTTATAGTCATAGCGCCACCTGCTGGCAACAGGAAGTGACATGTTTTACTCTGTAACTAACTCCTCCTAGAGATTTAATGACATCAACATAATATTTAGGTCAGTTTAATCTAAAGGCCTTTGTGATGTTGAATTGCGAAGAGCTTGAGTTTTCGCTAATGGGCGTGTCCTTGGCGGCATCACAAATTTCGATGTCTCGCCATGGGAATAAAAGTTGTTGTAACTCAGCCATGCAATAACCGATCTGCCCCAGACTTCACACGTTCGATAAGAATCCAGGCCTGAACACATCTAAATATGAATATTCCATTATAATCAGAGCGCCACCTGCTGGCCACAGGAAATGACTTGATTTACACTAACATAAACATGCAATGTCCAATCTGCACCAAACTTCACATATTTGGTAAGATTCCTGGCCTGAAGACATCTAAAGGCCAAAATTCAGATGTAATCATAGCGCCACCTGTTGACAACAGGATGTGTCAGGCTTTATACTAACTCAAACATACTATGTTCAATCTGTACCAAACTTCATATGTTCGATAAAGGTGCTAGCCTGAAGACATCTATATGTTAATGTTCAGTTATGGACATAGCGCCACCAGCTGGCAGCAGGTTTGGTACATATAAATGACTTTGACAAATTCCTCTATATTTGCATTTTTAAATACATATTGCTCACTGTTCCCTGTCTTTCTGAAGCCACCGGTCGGCGGTGAGCCGGGCGAGGTCCCTTCCATCGCTGCTTGCAGCTTTAATTATTATTATTATTCTTCTTCTCCAAACTTAATCGCATTTTAGAGGGCCAAAACATGCTCGAAAAGTCAGGAAACTTTGCACACGCATCAGAACTGGTGAAAATTTACGTCTGATATGGGTTTCAGGAGTAGGTGTGGCAAAATGGCTCGACAGCGCCACCTATAAATATTCAGCAGAGTGCGCCTCGAGCTACGTTTCACGTACATGTATGAAAATCGGTACACTCATGTAACATAACAATACCTACAAAAAAGTCTCCTGGAACGAAATCCGAAACCCAACAGGAAGTCGGTTATTTTGAATTTTCTCGTCATATTTAGTGACATTTTTGCCATTTGCAGGTGTCATACTTTAACGAACTCCTCCCAGAGATTTAATCGGATGAACACCAAAATTGGTCATTGCAATCTAAAGCCCTTTGTGACGTTAAATTGCGAAGATCTAGAGTTTTCATCGGAGGGCGTGTCCGTGGCGTCCTCTCAAATTTCGATGTTTCGCCATGAAACAGGAAGTTGTTATAACTCAGGCATGCTATGTCCGATCTGCACCAAACTTCACATGTTTGATAAGACTCCTGATATGAAGAGATCTACATGACCATATTCAGTTATAGTAATAGCGCCACCTGCTGGCAACAGGAAGTGACATGTTTTACTCTGTAACTAACTCCTCCTACAAATTTAATGACATCAACATAATATTTAGGTCAGTCTAACCTAAAGGCCTTTGTGATGTTAAATTGCGAAGATCTAGAGTTTTCATGGGAGGGCGTGTCCGTGGCGTCCTGTCAAATTTCGATGTCTCGCCATGGGAATAAATGTTGTTGTAACTCAGCCATACAATGTTCGATCTGCCCCAGACTTCACATGTTCGATAAGAATCCAGGCCTGAACACATCTGAATATGTGTTTCAGAAGTAGGTGTGGCAAAATGGCTCGACAGCGCCACCTATACTGATTCAGCGGAGAGCCCTCAGGCTACGTTTCACGTACATGTATGAAAATCGGTACACTCATGTAACATAACAATACCTACAAAAAAGTCTCCTGGAACGAAATCCGAAACCCAACAGGAAGTCGGTTATTTTGAATTTTCTCGTCATATTTAGTGACATTTTTGCCATTTGCAGGTGTCATACTTTAACGAACTCCTCCCAGAGATTTATTCGCATGAACACCAAAATTGGTCATTGCAATCTAAAGCCCTTTGAGACGTTAAATTGCGAAGATCTAGAGTTTTCATTGGAGGGCGTGTCCGTGGCGTCCTGTCAAATTTCGATGTTTCGCCATGAAACAGGAAGTTGTTATAACTCAGGCATGCAATGTCCGATGTGCACCAAAATTCCCATGTTTGATAAGACTCCTGACCTGAAGAGATCTAGGTGACCACATTCATATAATTTCATAGCACCACCTGCTGGCAACAGGAAGTGATATGTTTTACTCTGCAACTAACTCCTCCTAGAAATGTAATGACATCAACATAATTTTTAGTTCAGTCTAATCTAAAGGCCTTTGTGATGTTAATTTGCGAAGAGCTTGAGCTAATGGGCGTGTCCATGGCAACGTGACAAAATTCGATATCTCGCCATGGGAATAGAAGCTGTTGTTACTCAGCCATAAAATGTCCGATCTGCCCCAAACTTCACATGGTTGATAAGAGCCATGGCCTGAAGACATCTACATGTTAATGTTCAGTTATAGCATAGCGCCACCAGCTGGCAGCAGGTTTGGCACATATAAATTACTTTGACATATTCCTCTATATTTACCTTTTTAAATGCATATTGCTCACCGTTCCCTGTCATTCTGAAGCCACCGGTCGGCAGTGCCAGGTGCGAGGTCCCTTCCATCGCTGCTTGCAGCTTTAATTATTATTATTATTCTTCTTCTCCAAACTTAATCGCATTTTAGAGGGCCTAAACATGCTCGAAAAGTCAGGAAACTTTGCACACGCATCAGAACTGGTGAAAATTTACGTCTGATATGGGTTTCAGGAGTAGGTGTGGCAAAATGGCTCGACAGCGCCACCTATAAATATTCAGCAGAGTGCGCCTCGAGCTACGTTTCACGTACATGTATGAAAATCGGTACACTCATGTAACATAACAATACCTACAAAAAAGTCTCCTGGAACGAAATCCGAAACCCAACAGGAAGTCGGTTATTTTGAATTTTCTCGTCATATTTAGTGACATTTTTGCCATTTGCAGGTGTCATACTTTAACGAACTCCTCCCAGAGATTTAATCGGATGAACACCAAAATTGGTCATTGCAATCTAAAGCCCTTTGTGACGTTAAATTGCGAAGATCTAGAGTTTTCATCGGAGGGCGTGTCCGTGGCGTCCTCTCAAATTTCGATGTTTCGCCATGAAACAGGAAGTTGTTATAACTCAGGCATGCTATGTCCGATCTGCACCAAACTTCACATGTTTGATAAGACTCCTGATATGAAGAGATCTACATGACCATATTCAGTTATAGTAATAGCGCCACCTGCTGGCAACAGGAAGTGACATGTTTTACTCTGTAACTAACTCCTCCTACAAATTTAATGACATCAACATAATATTTAGGTCAGTCTAACCTAAAGGCCTTTGTGATGTTAAATTGCGAAGATCTAGAGTTTTCATGGGAGGGCGTGTCCGTGGCGTCCTGTCAAATTTCGATGTCTCGCCATGGGAATAAATGTTGTTGTAACTCAGCCATAAAATGTCCGATCTGCCCCAAACTTCACATGGTTGATAAGAGCCATGGCCTGAAGACATCTACGTGCTAATGTTTAGTTATAGACATAGCGCCACCTGCTGGCTACAGGAAATTGCTTGTTTTACACTAACTTAAACATGCAATGTTCAATCTGCACCAAATTTCATATGTTTGATAATAGTACTGGTTTGAAGACATCTAAATGCCAATGTTCAGTTATGGACATAGCGCCACCAGCTGGCAGCAGGTTTGGAACTTATAAATGACTTTGACGTATTCCTCTATATTTACCTTTTTAAATGCATATTGCTCACTGTTCCCTGTCATTCTGAAGCCACCGGTTGGCGGTGCCGGGTGCGAGGTCCCTTCCATCGCTGCTTGCAGCTTTAATTACTATTATTATTGCATTCTCTAATAAAAAGATTTACTGCTAGTTAGTTAGTTGTAGATGGAGAACACTCACCTCTCTCCTGCTCTTGCTCCAGGATGTTTCCTCTTTAAATGCTCCAGCATGCAGGTTGTGCTGCCGTGAAAGGCAAGTTCCGCCTTGCATGTATTGCACACAACCGCATTTTTTGTTTGAAGTTTTGTGAAACTTTCCCACACCTTACTTGTTCGAACTCTTTTGCACTCCATCATAATTCGCGCTGTGTGTCCTTCTACTGGAATAGCATTCAGGAGGGCTGCATACACTCTAGCGCTACAGCGCCGTAGCGGTCAAATTGTGATATTGCAGGCCCTTACATTAGGTCACGTGATCAAACGATTACTCGACAACAAGAATATTTGGCGAAAATTTTTTATTGCCGACGTTGTCGACAATGTCGACTAATCGTTTCAGCCCTACTTTTAATACAACATAAACTCTTAGCCTGCACTTTTTCTAGGTCAAGTGTGTTAAAGTGGAGGTTTTCAAGGGCCAATGTGAGTAAATATAGATTTAAAATAAAAAAGATAGTAGCGTCGTTTTGGATGCGTTTTATTCGTATGCAAAACGATGTGAACATCACGGAGCGCTGGACACTCTCACGTGCTTCATGTTTCATACATTCTCGTAGCCAGAGGGCGCTCTCGCGCAGAAAGTCCAAAACGGACTCATAGAGAAATAATAGTAACTTTTTACAGGCATCCTGCTATCGCTGTAGCTAAGCTGAATAACAAGCATAAAACTTAACTGATGAAACTATATGGTTAAGATGATATGGTTTGTGTTTTTCAAGTCTTCTCCAGGTAATAAATATGAATGATACAGTGGTAATTGACAGCATTAATTACAGTACAGAATCTATAAAATATGTGACCCTGGACCACAAAACCAGTCTTCAGTGTCAATTTTTCGAAATTTAGATTTATACTTCATCTGAAAGCTGAATAAATAAGCCTTCCATTGATGTGTGGTTTGTTAGGAGATACAACTATTTGAAAATCTGGAATCTGAGGGTGCAAAATTAT
The DNA here is from genome assembly GCA_027422435.1 of Schizopygopsis pylzovi. Taxonomy (NCBI): domain Eukaryota; kingdom Metazoa; phylum Chordata; class Actinopteri; order Cypriniformes; family Cyprinidae; genus Schizopygopsis; species Schizopygopsis pylzovi. The sequence goes on from JAPDDL010001463.1 coordinate 184,579, forward strand.
TTCAATTGCTTTTAAAGTTGTCCAAATAAAGTTCTTAGCAATGCATATTACTAATCAAAAATGAAGTTTTGATATATTTACGGTACAAAATATCTAAATGGAACATGATCTTTACTTAATATTCTAATGATTTTTGGCAAAAAAGATAAATCGATCATTTTGACCCATACAATGTATTTTTGGCTATTGCTACACTTAAGACTGCTTTTGTGCTCCAGTGTCACACATATTTTCTTCCTTATTCTGTGATTAAAAATGGAAAAAGTGTTTGCAGTATATACTGATTGTACACTCATAACCATAAATGTGTCATTAGTAAAATATTTATCAAAAGTAAGAAGACAAATTATTGGTTATTTTCCAGCAGTATATTTTATTTCTGAGCCAACTAAAAGTAAGAGATAATATGTTTTTGTCAATTATACATACATAAATATTATAATACTTATTTCTTATTATTACTATATTTGACATTTATGTCCCCCCACTTCTGAAATGATTGCTACTCCTCTGCCCTGTAACATCTGAATATAAAACTTGAGCTATATGCCGTGATATCTTTATTTGGGCATCAAATATTTTGTGGCTCCACATGAATTTTATTCGGTAGGAAAGGGGCGAAAATGGCTCTTTTGGCATTGAAGGTTGCAGACCCCTGAACTAAGGCCTCCTTTTACTCTCGGAAACTTCAATAACACACAAAATAGAGCACAAGCACCAGCATAACTTCACAACAGAGATGCACATGATATTTAACACCACAGAATGCAATTGGTTAACAACCAGTCTTATCCAGCTGCCTTTTGTATGAACTGGACATAAGGGAACTTCTTTTTATATCCAGTTGTATATATTTATTGGTTATCCATGCAAATCAGGGTCAGAAATGTACAGGTGCTTCAGGCAAAAATGCCACAAATTCTATAATAAATTAAAGCTGCAAGCAGCGATGGAAGGGACCTCGCACCCAGCACCGCCAACCGGTAGCTTCAGAAAGACAGGGAACGGTGAGCAATATGCATTTAAAAAGGTAAATATAGAGGAACGTGTCATAGTCTTTTATATGTGTCAAACCTGCTGCCAGCTGGTGGCGCTATGTCCATAACTGAACATTAACATGTAGATGTCTTCAGTCTAGCACTTTTATCAAACATATGAAGTTTGGTGCAGATTGAACATGGTATGTTTGAGTTAGTGTAAAGCATGATATATCCTGTTGTCAACAGGTGGCGCTATGGTTACATCTGAATATTGGCCTTTAGATGTTTTCAGGCCAGGACTCTTACCAAATATGAGAAGTTTGGTGCAGATTGGAGATTGCATGTTTATGTCAGTGTAAAATAAGTAATTTCCTGTGTCCAGCAGGTGGCGCTCTGACTATAATGGAATATTCGTATTTAGATGTGTTCAGTTCTGGATTCTTATCGAACATGTGAAGACTGGGGCAGATCAGACATTGTATGGCTGAGTTACAACAACTTTTATTCCCATGGCGAGACATCGAAATTTGTGATGCCGCCATGGACACGCCCATTAGCGAAAACTCAAGCTCTTCGCAATTTAACATCACAAAGGCCTTTAGGTTAGACTGACCTAAATATTATGTTGATGTCATTAAATCTCTAGGAGGAGTTAGTTACAGAGTAAAACATATCACTTCCTGTCGCCAGCAGGTGGCGCTATGAATTTATATGAATATGGTCACTTAGATCTCTTCAGGTCAGGAGTCTTATAAAACGTGAAGTTTGCTGCAGATCGGACATTATATGCCTGAGTTATAACAACTTCCTGTTTCATGGCGAATCATCGAAATCTGACAGGACGTCACGGACAAACCCTCCCAAGAAAACTCTAGATCTTCGCAATTTAACGTCACAAAGGGCTTTAGATTATAATGACAAATTTTGGTGTAAATCTGACGTAAGCTCTTGGAGGAGTTCGTTAAAGTATGACACCTGAAAATGGCAAAAATGACACAAAATATGAGAAAATTCAAAATAGCTGACTTCCTGTTGGGTTTCTGATTTCGTACCAGGAGACTTTTTTTGTAGGTATTATGTTACATGAGTGTACCAATTTTCATACATGTACATGAAACGTAGCTCGAGGCGCAATCCGCTGAATATTTATAGGTGGCGCTGTCGAGCCATTTTGCCACACCTACTCCTGAAACCCATATCAGACGTAAATTTTCACCAGTTCTGATGCGTGTGCAAAGTTTCCTGACTTTTCGAGCATGTTTAGGCCCTCTAAAATGCGATTAAGTTTGGAGAAGAAGAAGAAGAAGAATAATAAGAATTAAAGCTGCAAGCAGCGATGGAAGGGATCTCGCACGCAGCTCACCGCCGACCGGTGGCTTCAGAAGGACAGGGAACGGTGAGCAATATGCATTAAAAAAGGTAAATATAGAGGAATATTTCAAAGTCATTTATATGTACCAAACCTGCTGCCAGCTGGTGGTGCAACGTCCATAACTGAACATTAACATGTAGATGTCTTCAGGCTAGAACATTTATCAAACATATGAAGTTTGGTGAAGATTGAACATTGCATGTTTAAGCTAGTGTAAAACAAGTAATTTCCTGTAGCCAGCAGGTGGCGCTATGTCTATAACTAAATTTTGGCATGATGTCTTCAGGCCATGGCTCTTATAAAACCTGTGAAGTTTGGGGCAGATTGGACATTGCACGCTTAATTTAGTGCAAAACAAGAAATTTCCTGTTGCCAGCAGGTGGCGCTATATATTTAACTGAACATTGGCATGTAAATGTCTTCATCCAGTACTTTTAAAAAACATATAAAGTTTGGTGCAGATTGGACATTGCATGTTTGCGTTAGTGTAAAACAAGTCATTTCCTGTTGCCAGCAGGTGGCGCTCTGATTATAATGGAATATTCGTATTTAGATGTGTTCAGGCCTGGATTCTTATCGAACATGTGAAGTCTGGGGCAGATCGAACATTGTATGGCTGAGTAACAACAGCTTCTATTCCCATGGCGAGACATCAAATTTTGTCACGCCGCCATTGACACGCCCATTAGCGAAAACTCAAGCTCTTCGCAATTTACCATCACAAAGGCCTTTAGATTAGATTGACCTAAATATTATGTTGATGTCATTAAATCTCTAGGAGGAGTTAGTTACAGAGTAAAACATATCACTTCCTGTTGCCAGCAGGTGGCGCTATGAATTTATATGAATATGGTCACTTAGATCTCTTCAGGTCAGGAGTCTTACCAAATTTGTGAAGTTTGGTGCAGATTGGACATTGCATGTTTAAATTAGTGTAAATTAAGTCATTAAGTCATTTCCTGTGGCCATCAGGTGGCGCTCTGATTATAATGGAATATTCGTATTTAGATGTTCAGGCCTGGATTCTTATCGAACGTGTGAAGTCTGGGGCAGATCGGTTATTGCATAGCTGAGTTACAACAACTTTTATTCCCATGGCGAGACATCGAAATTTGTGATGCCGCCAAGGACACGCCCATTAGCGAAAACTCAAGCTCTTCGCAATTTACCATCACAAAGGCCTTTAGATTAAACTGACCTACATATTATGTTGATGTCATTAAATCTCTAGGGGGAGTTAGTTACAGAGTAAACATGTCACTTCCTGTTGCCAGCAGGTGGCGCTATGACTATAACTGAATATGGTCACTTAGATCTCTTCAGGTCAGGATTCTTATCAAACATGTGAAGTTTGGTGTAGATCGGACATAGCATGCCTGAGATATAACAACTTCCTGTTTCATGGCGAAACATCAAAATTTGACAGGACGCCACGGACACGCCCTCCGATGAAAACTCTAGATCTTCGCAATTTAACGTCACAAAGGGCTTTAGATTACAATGACCAATTTTGGTGTTCATCTGGAAATATCTCTGGGAGGAGTTCGTTAAAGTATGACACCTGAAAATGGCAAAAATGATACAAAATATGACGAGAAAATTCAAAATAGCCGACTTCCTGTTTGGTTTCTGATTTCGTACCTAGAGACTTTTTTGTAGGTATTGTTAAGCTACATGAGTTTACCGATTTTCGTACATGTACGTGAAACGTAGCTCGAGGCGCAATCCGCTGAATATTTATAGGTGGCGCTGTCGAGCCATTTTGCCACACCTACTCCTGAAACCCATATCAGACGTAAATTTTCACCAGTTCTGATGCGTGTGCAAAGTTTCCTGACTTTTCGAGCATGTTTAGGCCCTCTAAAATGCGATTTAAGTTTGGAGAAGAAGAAGAAGAATAAATATAGCTGCAAGCAGCGATGGCGGGCCCAAGCCGAGTGCAAACGCCACCGCGGTGGCATCAGGAAAACTGTGGCCAACGGGCACATTTATTACAGTAACCCTCTAGCAGTTTGGATTTAAGGGATACAGCAATGAAAGGGTTAATCCGAGCCATCAGGACACACACACAACAAAATATAAAACTTTGGTAATCCTTTTAATAAGGTTTCAGGTATTAGCATTAACTATATTAATTAACATGAACAATAATTATACAGCATTTATTAATGTTAGTCTCTATCTATCTCTCTCTCTCTCTCTCTCTCTCTCTCACACACACACACACACACACACACACACACACACACACACACACACACACACACACACACACACACACACACACACACAAAATAACAATATTAGAACACTTTTCAATAAGGTCTTTAGCTTTTTACATTATACTTTCAATAAGGTTTCAGTTATTAGCATTAACTATATTAATTAACATGAACAATAATTGTACAACATTTATTAATATTAGTCACTCTCTTCCCTCTCTCTCTCACACACACACACACAGAGAACAATATATTCAACTTTTGTAACAAACCGTTTTCAATAAGGTTTTAGCTTTTAAAATTATATAAGTTAAAATGAACAATAGTTTTCACAGCATTTATTAATCTTAGTTAATATTATGTTCAAAATTGACTACTACATTATAAATAAAAATGTTAATGTACATTTGTTACTGTACCATGACCTAAAATAAAAAATACTTACACAAATACAGTAAAAATATGCTGTTAGTACTTAGTCTGTTAGTTTTGAATTAACTAATGTTTAAAACAATATTATTGAACTATAGTTACAGCAGCGGTTCTCAATTCCAGCAAATTCAGCAATTCTAGCAAAATCGCTAGCACGTCGTCCCGGGGCTATTGTGTTTACCAGTCGGGCTACCAATATGTATCACTGTCCTGCCCGATGGGCTACCTTAAATACAGGGCTCCCGCAGGTCCTTATAAACTCCTCAATTTAGTTGTATCAAATTTAAGGCCGTAAAATGTTGTAAATACGTTAAATGGTTTAAGAAAAGTCTTCAGTTATAATTTCAAGAGGTCTTTCAGTTTCAATCGTGAAAGGGCTGGTTAAACTTCAAAAGGTAATGATGTCACTGAATAAATATGAGCGCTGCACGTTTTAAAGTCAAAACGCAGCGCGGATGTTTATGTATCTCTGAAGGGAACCGACTGTCCTCAGAAATGTGTCGTTGGCATTTTCATTTCATCTTGCCTATAATGCCTGATAAAACAGCGCTTATGAGCGAGGACGGTGCTGCTTTTGTGTACAGCTGTTACCGTGGAATATGCTATATTAAGCTGCTCCTGAAGCACCACCTCGTGCCAGAGAATCAATATGAATGAAAAAAGTGAATGTGCCTACTAAAAATCTAAACAATTAAGACCATAATATTTATACATTTTAAATTAATATAATTTATGTTGAACTTATCCCTTTTCATAAAAATGGTTTAAAGGCTGAAATGCCATTTTAAGATTTTTGTTTTTGTGAAAACCTGTATCTGAACTGTAAATCATGTCACTTATGGCTTAATATGAGACCATAGACATTGTCCAACCCCCCACTCATACGGTGTTGATGTGACTTGTGTTTATCTCTTAAAAAGGGTCATAAATTGCCTTAAATTGATTAAAAGAATTCAGCACATACCCTGTAAATAATGAAATAAACTCCCTTGATATTTGTGTATTGAAAAAGTTTTTGATTGACATTTAGACACCTATCTGATTATATATGTATATATTTTTAAAACCTGTATCTGAACTGTAAATCATGTCACTTATGGCTTAATATGAGACCATAGACATTGTCCAACCCCCCACTCATACGGTGTTGATGTGACTTGTCATCTGGTGTTCATCCTTAGTATTACAGTCTTCTCCTTTTACCTATTATCAGTGATAGCTTAAATTTAAATAACTGTACTATGATTTATTAGGTAAGAATTAGTAAATAGTGTTTATTTCAGTGTTTATAATGTGTGTGGGCCGAATGTGTGTGTCCTGAGGCTGGCTGATCTCTCTCTCTCTCTCTCTCTCTCTCTCTCTCTCTCTCTCTCTCTCTCTCTCTCTCTCTCTCTCTCTCTCTCTCTCTCTCTCTCTCTCTCTCTCTCTCTCTCTCTCTCTCTCTCTCTCTCTCTCTCTCTCTCTCTCTCTCTCTCTCTCTCTCTCTCTCTCTCTCTCTCTCTCTCTCTCTCTCTCTCTCTCTGGAGAACTTTTTTTAAAGATATAAGATATTTCTGCTATCTGTTTTTTCTCTCACTTTAATAAACCACTATTTAAACACCGTTCAAGCTATCCGCAAGCCGTTCGCAATTTAGCATCTTCAGTGTCTTGACATCATGTTGACAAAGTTTGGTGTGAACTACTTGTTTCTTCTTGGAGTATGAATTTGTTTGCAGCTTGATTATTCCAGAAATTGACATTAAAATAAAAATAGCCGGCTTCCTGTTGGTCGTAGCTAATGAGTGTAAATTAGAAAGTTGTCCGGCTTGATGAGAACAATATATGTACTGAGTTTGGTGACTGTAGCTAAAATTAACCCCCCATGTTTTGCCAAAAGGTGGCGCTATAGAGTGCCTCCTCCACGCCCGTTTATGAGCTTTTGCCAGTGTCTATCTATAATTAATACTGATGTGTGTGTTGAGTTTTATGAAATTCTAAACATCTTAAGTGCCTCAAAATCACCAGAAGATATATTAAGGTTTGACACGTTGCCATGGCAACAGTATTTTAGATATCAATATTCCCTTCACAGTTTCACATCGGCCGTGTTTTTACAGTATTCTGATGAAGTTTGAAGCAAATTGGGTAAAAGCAAGATGGTGAATTCAAAGCATTTTGAAAATGACACACTTCCTGCTGCCAGTTGGTGGCGCTATAACTTTGCCTCATAATTGTCACATCGATGCGATTGGCTTCATACACCGAACAAACCACTGAAGTGTGATCAAAATCAGACAATGTATGTGGACTTTATTAGACACTTCCTGTCTCTCAATTCTCGCCATAACTTCATCGTCTCGCCACGGGCAAACCGTTCGAGATATCAAAAATCCCTCTGCAATTTAGCATCCCCAATGTCTTGAGATCACGTTCACTGAGTTTGGTGCTCGTGTGTTGAAAATCCTGGGAGGAGTATTTCAAATTCCAGAGCATGTGCTTTTTAAACAGCCCTGAATAGCCGACTTCCTGTTGGGCGGAGCCCATGACATGCAGCGCAAAAGTTGTTCGGCTCGATAAGATCTATATGTGTACAGAGTTTCGTATGAATACGTGCAAGTATGTGTGAGCTACACATCAAGTTTTCTGATGGTGTTCCAGGGGGCGCCGTAGAGCCTCTGTGCCACGCCCGGGTCCCAGCCTCAGCGGCGTCCTAACTGCCGCGGGTTCCAATGTGTGTGCACATTTTCAAGAGTTTTTGACCATGTTAAGCCCCCCAAAAATGCCCGGATAGTCAAAAAAAAAAAAAAAAAAAAAAAAAAAAAAGAATCCTAACGAAAACAATAGGGCCCTGCGCCTTTCTGGCTTGGACCCTAATAAACGGAGCAGATGCAATAGGGCCCTCGCACCATCGGTGCTCGGTCCCTAATAATAAACGGAGCAGATTCAATAGGGTCCTCTGCACCATCGGTGCTCGGTCCCTAATAATAAACGGAGCAGATTCAATAGGGTCCTCGCACCATCGGTGCTCGGTCCCTAATAAACGGAGCAGATTCAATAGGGTCCTCGCACCATCGGTGCTCGGTCCCTAATAATAAACGGAGCAGATTCAATAGGGTCCTCTGCACCATCGGTGCTCGGTCCCTAATAAACAACACAGATACAATAGGGTCCTCGCACCATCGGTGCTCGGTCCCTAATAATAAACGGAGCAGATTCAATAGGATCCTCGCACCATCGGTGCTCGGTCCCTAATAAACGGAGCAGATTCAATAGGGTCCTCACACCATCGGTGCTCGGTCCCTAATAAACAACACAGATACAATAGGGTCCTCGCACCATCGGTGCTCGTTCCCTAAATATACCTGTCCACTGTTTTTGATATGGGTAACCACCAGATCCTCCTGTCAACCCTATTAGGAAAAGCCATCTCAGGAACCGCACGCCAGTGTTTGACTCTTACCTCTCAGATAGGTCCTTCAAGGTACTTTGGAGAGGTGAGGTATCCAAGTCACAACATCGAACTACTGGAGTACCTCAGGGCTCAGTTCTTGTACCACTTCTCTTCTCTGTCTACATGGTTTCACTAGGTTCTGTCATTCAGAAACATGGGCTTTTCATATCACTGCTATGCTGATGACGCTCAACTCTACCTCTTATTCTATCCTGATGATCCGACGATAGCTGCTCGCATCTCTAACCGACATTTTTTGCTGGATGAAGGACCATCACCTTCAACTCATGATTGCATCGGTTGTGGCGATGAATACAACAACTCCCATGATTCCACACTTATCACCGCGTCATCAAACTACGCCTTATTTTCTCTGTTTGTTTTGAATATGCACCCTCTAGCGGCACAAATTTAATTGTGCCTTTAATGTAATGTGCCTACAAAACCACCACTGGCTCTGCTTTACCAAAATTCACTACTTTAGACGTATGTGCCCTCTAGAAGCGTGTATAAATACACAAGCGAATAAAGCAAGTGAACGTTGCTTTATTGTTCATCCCAAAGAGGCACAATCACTTACACTGATATTCAATTAAGTTTCGTCCTGGCTGAATGACCTGCTCAACTCAATCCCAGCCTTAGCCATCTTCAAGAAGCTATAAACACATCTTGAACTCTAGCACTCTATTCTAATCCTATTTTTAATCTAGTTGTCTTCTCTTTTTTTGTATAAAAAAAACACTTATCTCTAATTCTTGTTTTCTTTAAAAAAAGAGACTAGCTTTCTCTGTTCTATCTACTTGTCTATTTCAGTATATTGTATGTAGGGCTGTCGTGACTAGTCGATTTGTAAAAATTGTCGACTAACCGGAAAAATACCGTAAGTGGCGCATTTCACAGACAAGAATCCACAAAACATATTATTAGACTGTTTTCCAAGGCTGCATGATATATTAAACCCATAAGTAAGCATACTTGTCAATTTACAAATGTAATGATTTAATTAAACAATTATATGCGATGCAGTTCTAATACAGTATGCACTTTAATTATTTAGATGGATGCAGGTTAAGTGCGTCCTTTACACACGCACTTCATTTTTATTGCATCATTGCTATTCTATATGTATTTTAAGTCATTTTAAAAGCTGTTGTTCACTTATATATTTGTATTACCACCAAAAAAAATATTATAGGGACCCATGAAACCAGTTTTATTTCCAAATTCAGTTTTTATTTTTTAATGGTTAAATTAAATTGTATTAATCCAAAAACTTGTCTAATTAAATTGAGTTTTATCTTTACTAAATTATGTTTTCCATTATTTTCTGTATTTTTTACCTAAATAAATTCTGGTAAATACTATTTCTGCTGAATACTCCTTTAAAAAGTGTTGTTTGATTATAATTGTATTATTAGACTAGAACACGTGGATATGTTGTCATTCTTACTCTATAATACTGAACTTTGGTTTCAGTGATTTGGACTAAGTTTCCATGTTGCATTGGCGGGAAATTAATCATTTAGATTAATCTGAAAATTAGTCGATTGATTAATCGAAATAAGATTAAGTTGTTAGTGGCAGCCCTAATTGTATGTATATTTCTATCTGAAAAATGACCCTCTGACACTAGCATTCTCTATTTTGTTTATATATATATACACCCACCGGCCACTTTATTAGGTACACTTGTTTCCTCGGCACAATTAAACTGCATCTGCTATGGCTGATGTGGTTCAAGTCAAATGTAAACGTGAGCGAATAGTGATTGCGGCATTGCTTTTCGATCTGCTCACATTGAATTTGATGCATTGTGTTAAGCATTATAACCATCACACTTGTGTTTATTAAGTGCATGTATTATGTAGTTTATTATTGTGTACTTATTTATCTTGCTTAGGTGCCGTAAGTGATGAAGAGCTTTCCGAAGAGGACCGAGAGAACACAAACCCCATTCCTCCCAGTGAGAATTTGCTTTGATATGGTATTTAAGTGTTGTCAAATATCTTTCACATTAGTCTGGTTGTGTTGCTGTGACAGTTCCAGAGTCCCGGTTTGATCATGACTCCGAGGTGAGCGGTGAGGAAGAGGAAGAAGAGGGACCTGAGGAGGCATTAGACGTCACCCCACAGTCTCCTTCTCATTCAGCCACTCCAGAAGACATCTATGTCCTCGAATCACCACCCATCTCGCCTGTAGAGCTGAAGAAAGAGCTGCCTCAATACCTGCCGGCTTTACAGGTACACCTGTCGGTTTACTAGGAATGCAACAATACAGTTAGTCCACGTTTCAATACCTACCACGGTTTTCGGTTCGGTTCTGATAGCTCTGTACACTGGAAAAAGCGTGGATTATTATACCTAGGGTTGGGAATCGAAAATTGATCCCGATTCCAGAATCGGATACTTGTTGTCAAATTAAAATTTCGATTACGCCTATCGATTCCTATGCGCTTTTTTTTTCTCTTCGATCTGCCAGGACCTTGCTCGCTAATCTAAGCATCCCAAAGTTTGGCTGCATTTGCGATCAGAAGCCTAATATCTGTGAAGAAGTATAATATCTGTGATAGCTAAACATGTTGCAAGAGAGGTGTCACCACCAACATGACATTAATTTAATAGATCGTTAAAGATCGCGAACATGACTCAAACACTAATGTGATTCTATTCCTAAATTAAAATGATTTGTCTTTTTCATTCCTCAATCAGTGCCACCACTGATCTAAGCTTGGCCACCCTGCTCAAAACTGCAGTTTTTGTCCCCTTTTTCTTGACAAGAAATGCCTTTATTAAGACGCGGAACCGGTGTGTTTTTTTGCATCCACATCCAACGAGACTTTTCAGACACACACTGCAGCTTTGCCTCAGCGCCAGGCGCGAGTTAAAACTTAAGGGTGATCGCGCTTTCTCAGTTGCTGGCCCGAAACTGTGGAATTTGTTACCTGTGAGCATTAGATCAGCTCAGACTATCTCTAGTTTTAAATTATTGTTAAAAACGTATTTATTAACTCAGGCCTTTAATCTCTCTGAGTGCTGAGTTTTATGTTCTTTGTGTCTTTTTGTTTGTGTGGTGCTATGTCTTTGTCTGTGTATATTTATGAAAATGTTTTTTGTTTGTTGTTGTTTTTTGTGGCTTTTTGGTTTTCTATTTTTGTACAGCACTTTGGGCAACAATGGTTGTATTATTTTGTGCTATAGAAATAAATGAAAGAAAAGAAAGAAATAATAGACCTGATGACGTTCCAGGAAATCCCAAATATGGATAAAAGCATCACTATAGCTGTAACTGAATAAAACGAAGATATAACTTTCAATGTTTTGAATGATGAAATGTAAGGACGATAAACACTCGCCTGCGACAATATATGGTTTATTGGTAGGGGTGGGCGATATGACCAAAATCTTATATCACGATGACAATATATATCACGATATAGTGATTTTCTTTTAAAAATGTTTTTATTATATTAAAATCTTTGATACCATAACATTTTCATAAACCTTGTCACCAATGTCAATATCAAACTATACGAGCCTAAAGAGAGAGAGAAAAAAAAACTCAACCTCACTGAAGATAAATAAACAGTCAGTGATGAAATAAGGATAAGAAACTAATTACAAGCAATAGGACAAAAAAACTATAAATAAGAAATGCTACATTGTGTAAATTAATTAGTCTTCACTGTGTTAATTATATTTATCCATCTATGATATATATAATTAACACGTGTGTTATGTATAGATTCTATACATATTATAAATATCATTATTATTGTTATTTATTCTCATTAAAGTTATAAAAGTGATTTAGTCGAGCAGTGAGAGATGTTCTAGCGGTGTGCTATGATTAATATGAACGAATATTGGAACGCTTCCCCTTTAAGACCGAAGTCCAGATCCAATATAGCTAAGTTACTTACATATGTGTTTTCTATTTCTGCCATTTACTCTCTTAATACCTAAATCGCTGTGTTTATGAGGATACTTGCAAAGACGGGGATTCTGACGTATATAAGTGTTTATTTAATTGTTCAAAGTCGACAAAAAAGAAAAGGCACGCTCCTCTCACACAGAAAGAGACAGCGCATGCATATAACTCTATTGTTTGTGTTTCAACGGCTTAGAATCGGTTGTTTTAAAACTGCAGTGCTTATAAACGCGTGACCATGCTACAGATGTAGTCCTCGTTTAGTAACGAGCTCCTGGTTTTGTGGTCGTTCTATCTTCACGCCCCGTGGTGGGCGGCGTATAAAGATCGCAGTCACTCAAATGATGAAAAGGTGTTACCGGAAACAATGTATTTTGTGACACCACGAAATAAACGATAGAGCATAATATGTAATGATAGACTTTTTATTTCGTCATATCGCACAGCCCTATTTATTGGTGTTCTTCAAGCCATCTCTAATGTTTTCACAATGATTAAGTATATTTGTAAGCCATTTCTAATTGACATAGATCAAATATATTTTCTGCCACATTCTGTGACTAACAAGTTATGTTCTCTTTTGTTGGACAACATGTGTAGAAAGGCTTATCATTGCATGTCATTACATTTCAAATGTGTCCC